>NWSH02000571.1:5583355-5595199 GCA_002382865.2 Heliothis virescens
AAATAAAACTTTTCACATGGCTCTAGAAGTCGGTGGCAAAATAAACACAGTTAACAGACCTGCTGACACAAAGTTTTAGAGCCATGTGAAAAGATTTTTTATTTTATGCTTTTCAGTTTTTGGATCTAAAACTATAATATTTTTAATACCGTACAGTCGGTACCCATAATTGTATTATCGATTTAGAATATTAAGTTTTCACCTATGAAATTTGAAGAGTTCTCTCGATTTCCATCATCAGACCCTGACCTGGTGACAATGCGAAGCCAACTGCAAGCATACCCTTTCATATAAAGAAAGAATTTTTCAAATCGGTCCTGGCGTCTTTGAGAAATCGAGTAACAAAGACCAAAAAAAAAGGTCGACTTGAGAACCTCCTCCTTTTTTTGAAGTCGATCAAAAAAGGGCCTTAATTGTATAGAGGTAGTTTCGTAAATGGCATATTTGTCGACATGCAGGGTGCTCCGCGTGCACGAGAACGTGATGGCGGTGATGATGAACACGCTCGGCCGCCGCGCGCAGGCGCAGTCCGACGCACAGCCCTCCTCGCAGCCTGTCGCAGAGGACAGCAAGGAGAAGGTGTGTAGCATACCAGTAAAGTTTGCAATTAACAAGTATATTTTGGCTAATAGAAAATACATTTTTGTTATTTATTGTGGAGTGTTATTTTTGCCTAACTTTAAATCAACAACTTATGTGAATAAATTCATTAGCCCCGGTATAAATGTCAAATGAAAATATCAAACTTACCACCCAAGAATTTTGGAGTGGGAGTGATGCCAGCACGTCTTTTATTTAGCTAACGGCTGTCAGTTTTCAAAGGATGACTGACTTATTGGTAAAAAAGGAGACAAAAACAGTCATGGATATGATGCTGTAAACCCTCTGTTCTTCTTCCCAGGACACATCACACGAGATGGTGGTAGCTTGCTGCCGTTTTCTCTGCTACTTCTGCCGCACCGGGAGACAGAACCAGAAGGCTATGTTCGACCACTTCGACTTCCTCCTGGAGAACTCCAACATCCTGCTGTCCAGACCCTCGCTGAGAGGATCCACGCCTCTAGACGTGGCTTACTCCAGTCTTATGGAGAACACTGAACTGGCGCTGGCTTTGAGGTGAGGAATAATTGTGTAATGGATTTGTGTTGTTGGTGAACTCCAACATCAGATTGTCCAGACCTTGGCTTAAAGTCTCCAGATTTGAATCGACACATTAGCTTGACAAGCACTACTTTTAATGTGTTTTTTGCCGTGGCCTCAATTGGCGTCGGGCCTAAATGAGCAAAAAAATAATTAATCGTTTATTCCAGTCATCCACGTATAAAAGATATTCGACTGCATCAGGTTAGACTAGAAGCCAACCTTAACATAGTTGATAAAAAGCTAGGCAGATGATCTTTTTTTTCTTGCAACATCTTCTATACATAATACATATACAAACATACATATACATACTACATACATATAATAAAATTGTAGACAGAGCTGTGTCTTTACATTGAATATTTTTTCGAAAAAATTGGTGTTACGCATTATTTGTATGCTACTGAAGCCAAAACAATCTTTTTTGAAATTTTTTGTCTGATTGCTGGTTTTTCTGTATGTCTGTTTGTCTGTTCGCGATGGAATCAAAAACGGCTGAACCGATTTGAAAAATTCTTTCACTGTTGGGAAGCTACACTATCCGCGGGTAACATAGTAAATAAATAAGACCCCCTTTCTAATATAAATGTCCTGTTACTTCCAGAGAGCACTACCTGGAGAAGATAGCAGTATACCTGTCCCGTTGTGGTCTGCAGAGCAACTCGGAGCTGGTGGAGAAGGGGTACCCTGACCTCGGCTGGGATCCGGTCGAGGGGGAGCGGTATCTTGACTTCCTGAGGTTCTGTGTTTGGGTGAGTTCGATGTTCAGTTTTATTGTTGAAACAAACAGAACAATCTATTCTGTATCGCGAATTTAAAAAACCAACTAGTCCAATTTGAAAAATGTGTGCAAATTAATTTCCATGAGACATGGGGGGAACCTCAAGAAACTTATAGCCTTCCTCATCTAAAACCGAAATTTCGAATGGGACAAGTAATCCCTGAGATAAACGAGTTCAAATAAAAAACTGGCTAAGTGCGAGTTGGATTCGCGCATGAAGGGTTCCGTATGTTTATTGTATGGGGACCCCCATTAATATATATATATTTTTAATTTCTAGTATTTGTTGTTATAGCGGCAATGGAAATACATCATTTGTGAAAATTTCAGCTTTCTAGCTATCACGGTTAATGAGATACAGCGTGGAGACAGACAGACAGACAGACAGACAACGAAGTCTTAGTAATAGGGTTCCGTTTTACCCTTTGGGTACGGAACCCTAAAAACAAACTAAGTCCTCAGGTTTACGATGTAGAGCTTCTACAGCATAATCTAACAACCTACCAATACCTACCAATCCTAGGTAAACGGCGAAAGCGTAGAAGAAAACGCGAACCTAGTGATCCGTCTCCTGATCCGTCGTCCGGAGTGCCTCGGGCCGGCGCTGCGCGGCGAGGGCGAGGGCCTGCTGAAGGCCATCGTCGACGCCAACAAGATGAGCGAGAGGATCGCCGACAGGAGGAAGCTCAGGGAAATGGAGCAGGAGGGAGATGTTAACGTGAGTTATCTGCCTAGCCTTTTCCCACTTTTAGTTGGCTTCTAGTCTAATACAGTGCCAGTCTGCCAAATGGCGCGACTGCTTTTCTGATCTCTTTAACCCTGGCAACCCCCCTGTAATATTCTATTTTTTATTTATGGCAATCCATGTCGATGCCAATGTCGAAGATTCTGCCAATGACAAGTGAGTTGAGAAGCAAGTAGTGCTTATGATTTAAAAAAAAGGGCTTTAAGATGATGTTGTAGTCAATCAGGGTTGATTGACTACACACTGTAATAATACCCCTCGGTAAGGTTCAGACTGCCAAATATGTCCAAATGAAAGCCAGGACTACCAATTTAAAATACCTACACAATGGCTTCGACTTTGTCACGATAAAATGGCACATCCACAGACGAACCGCTCCAAGCGTTGCTTAACTTTATGATTAATCGATTCCAGCAGTTGTTATTTATATTTTATACAAAAACGGGTCCTACTCGCGATGAAATTGTAAAGGTTTACGATACCTTTTTTCTCCCCACGCTGTTATTTAGCCACGAGCTCTTTATAATAAATGTCATCACTTACAGTTCAGCCACCCCCTCCCGGAGTCAGATGAGGATGAGGACTACATAGACACGGGCGCCGCCATCTTGAACTTCTACTGTACCTTGGTAGATTTGCTCGGAAGATGTGCTCCTGATGCCGGTGTTATTGCTCTCGTAAGTATAAGATATCTTCTCTGTTGATATCTTCTGTGTTGATGTTTGTTCTTATATTATGTACGACTTGCCGTACCCGGATAAAATATAGCCTATGTTACCCGCGGATAGTGTAGCTTCCCAACAGTGAAAGAATTTTTCAAATCGGTTCAGCCGTTTTTGATTCCACCGCGAACAGACAAACAGACAAACCGACAAACAGACAAAAAAATAAAAAACGATTGTTTTGGCTTCAGTAGCATACAAATAATGCATAGCACTATTTTTTTCGAAAAAATATTACACAGCTCTGTCTACAATTTTATTATAGAAGTATATATATGTATAGATATAGATGACAGAAAGTGTGATATGTTAGGCCCGGATTCCACCAAAGCAGATAATTTTTAAAACAGCCAATAGAATTCCGTTATTCAAACTTCTCGGCTCTACCCTATATGTAGTATCTGAGCAGAGATTTTTTATTCGTTATTAAAAGATTGCTTCGCTGCGCTTTAGTGGAGTATGACCCTTAACTATAAAGCCGTCCTCAATTGGGTATATTTTTTTTTTAAAGTAGGTATCTTTTGCCAGCGATGGGCATGGCGATGCCAGTCTCATGGAACTACTAACTAATGGTCATGGCACATTGTACCGGCACGGTCACGGCAAAGCAAATAACGTGTCATTTAAATTTGAACATTAAATTGTATGACGTATGATATATTTCATAACAACGTGAGTTGTTAGATAGGAAACCGCGCGCAGACAGCCCGCCGTTGTCTTTTTTGTATTGACGTTATGAAATATATCATACGTCATACGATTTAATGTTCAATTTTAAATGACACGTTATTTGTTGTGCCGTGACCGTGCCGGTACAATGTGCCATGACCATAATAGGTTTTATTTAAAATCATACTATAGACATTTTAGTGTTATTTTTCTCGAAAATAACTAAATACTCAGCTGCAATTCCAATAACTGCTACCAAATAGACACAATGATAATGTAGTAACAACTATATATCTAGGGCAAGAACGAGTCTCTCCGTGCCCGCGCTATCCTGCGGTCGCTGGTGCCGCTGGAGGACCTGCAGGGAGTGCTGAGCCTGCGCTTCACGCTCAACAACCCTGCTGCTGGAGAGGAACGACCCAAGTCTGGTTAGTATTGTTACCAAATCTCCAGAGCCCTATAGTTCACCAGATCACGGGACTTTTGTAATGACTTTTGGAAGTCGAACGTGGGACAAAACTCAAAACGCTAAAGTTCTTTTGAGACAACTTTAATGAATTGGTATTACTAAGCTTTCTATAAAAGATAATCACATTTCTTTCTTTTAAACCGCGTTTTGGGAAGTACTCCGCGCGCCCAGATAAAAAGTTAACTATGACCTTCCACAATAAATGGGCTGTCTAAAACTGAAAGGATTTTTCAAATCAGACTAGTTACTACTTGATGAGATTAGCGCATTTAAACATACTCTTCAGCTTTATAATATTACTTTATATTTAAGATACATTACCTCCTGCATTTTTCAACTATTTTGTTTCGTCTCCTAAAATGAATAAATACAGCTTTTATAATATTCTCTTTTTGTTATATTGTAATTAAATCTGTAACTATTTTGTTGTAACCCCCAAAACTGTTCATCAGATATGCCATCGGGTCTGATCCCGGGACACAAGCAGAGCGTGGGACTGTTCCTAGAGAGAGTGTACGGCATCGAAACTCAGGAGTTGTTCTACAAACTGCTGGAGGAAGCCTTCCTGCCAGACCTCAGGGCTGCCACTATGCTGGACAGGGTATGTTGTATACAGTCGCCAAACTTAATGACGCCTCGCGTACCTCCACTGATTCGTACAATAAAATGGGTTCTGGGCAGCTATTCGTGCGATTTTATGAGTTGAAAAAGACAAATTGGCTTGAATTATATCAACTTTCTATTCCGATATTTTCCATTATACCTAAAAACAATTGAAAATAGAGGATGATATTTTGAGCGACAAGAGAAGTCAATTTTCTACCGGGTAACGTCAAAAAGTTGTGGTCTGACCGATTCTTGGTGTTGTTGACATTCGCTGTCAGTCAGTACAAATAAGTCAGTCGTCCTTTAACAACTGACAGCTATCGACTGCACATAAGATTCGCTGGCACTTTACCTGATTTTTGTAAGTTTTTCTTACCGACTTCTAAACGAAGAACTACTGAATCAATTCGACTTTATGCACTATATGAAAGTTCGCCCAAAATTAATGGAAATTCGAAAGTATCCCCAAAAGGGGGATCGGAGGGCGGTGTAATCGATATTTTTTAATTATATTTATCTCTTATCAAACAGAACGACGGCTGCGAGTCAGACATGGCGCTGTCGATGAACCGCTACATCGGCAACTCGATCCTGCCGCTGCTGATCAAGCACGCGTACTTCTACAACGAAGCTGAGAACTACGCCAGTTTATTGGATGCCACGCTACATACTGTTTATAGGTAAGTTCTGTATACTATAGTGAAAGGTGCATTAAATTATTTGAAAAAATCGGTTCAAAATAAAACAATATGTTCACAAACAGGCCAGATTTTTTCGTTATTGCACTTTAAATTAACTCTGTTGAAAAAAATATTTATTTATTAATGCTTTTCGCAAAAGAGCTTTCACCAGCAATGGTTTCATCCGCGTCACTTTTTTTTCAAATCGGATCCTGATATTAGCGCTTTCAAAACACAAACAAACTCTTAAGTTTTAAAATCTGTAAGATAAAATTTTTCCCCCTTTTTTGGTAATCGAATCACGTATGAACGGCTAGACCGATATAATAATTCTTTCTTTGTGGTGTTCGTTGTAGTCAGGAAAATGATCATATGACAAAAAAAAGTTATAGATGGGCTTGAATTTAACAAACAATTTAACGTAGCATCATAAATGTATTTGCTTCCATAAAATAATTGTTTATTTTTATCACAGGTTATCGAAGAATCGCATGTTAACCAAGGGCCAGCGTGAAGCGGTGTCAGACTTCCTCGTGGCGCTTACTTCAGCGATGCAGCCTTCCATGTTGCTCAAGCTGCTCAGGAAATTGACGGTCGACGTGTCTAAACTGTCCGAGTATACCACTGTCGCTCTTAGGGTGAGTGGGATAAGGTTCAGTTTTGTGTGTCAAAGGAGTAGGCATATAGGATATTTAAGAATTGGGAAACTGGGAAAGGGTATGTTTTATGTACAGACAGATACCACATAAAGTTACCATAATCTGTCAAACTGCAATAGATTTTCAACCTTATTACAGTAGTGGTCTGTTAACGTGTGATTGATAAAATTTGACAGATTTGGGTACCGTAACCTGCTGTTTTCTGTACCAAGTGTTTCAAGGAGAGGTGATATAGAGTATATTCTAAAAATTATGTGTACTATTATTATTAGTATACTGGCCAGCGCTCGTGACATTGCGAATTGACGCCGTACTGGTGAGACAAGTGTGATATACAGTTCTCGTAAAACTCGATGTCGTTTCGAAACTAAATTCGTCACAGAGGCCCGCGCATGTGTACATAAAAGAAGGTAGTATATGTAGTATACGATTGGTGAAATTTAACACATTTGGGTAGGTATAGACTTGTTCGGTTCGTCTGTACATATTTAATTAACGCATTAAACGCCATGGGTCACAGACATAATATAAAATGTATTGTTTGTTGGCCTGTAATGAAACCCCTGTCGGCGTGTGCAGCTGCTGACGCTGCACTACGAGCGCTGCGCGAAGTACTACGGCAGCACGGGCGCGGGGCAGGGCGCGTTCGGCGCGTCGTCGGACGAGGAGAAGCGCCTCACCATGATGCTCTTCTCCAACATCTTCGACTCGCTCAGCAAGATGGACTACGAGCCCGAGCTCTTCGGGAAGGCGCTGCCCTGTCTTATTGCTATAGGTATATTATTTAAAACTATCCTTCATGCACACAGTCCTCCGATGATGATAGTTTTCGAAGTTCAATATACCTGTCATACCTTCAATCTTTTAATGAAGGACTCAAATAGGTGCTCGAGATTTTTTTGCCATTTAACAAAAATGTAAAAACCTTCAGAGATCGAGAAAAAAGGAAAACCATTTATTTTGGGCAAGCGCACATACAAACATCAGGAACAAGAGGACAAAAAAAAGAAAAACTAACAACTTATAAAGCAATAATTGACAATATTTTCCTACTTTTTTCTGTAAAAATGTCTTTTTAACAGCACTGATGAATCACATTATTTCCAGGATGCGCTCTGCCTCCTGACTACTCTCTCTCAAAGAACTATGATGACGAGTTTTACGGCAAGGAGCAAGCTGCAGGTGAGATGCATTTACCTAGATATCAACATCAGACTAGTAACAGGATTCATAAGGTCCCGAATAATATGAATTGAAATGAAATAAAGCAGAGGATAACTTTACAATACAATAAGAAAATAATCTTATAAAGTAAAAAGCTAAAACTAAAAGTCAAAGTTACTCAATAAAAGACATAGAAGGAAAACATTGAGTTTAGCTACGACGATGTCAACTAAAAATTCTGTTGATAAACTATCAGTTTCTAAATAGGGATGTACCACAACACGATTTTTATCGATATATGCTACAAAACTCAACCTATATAGATACTTTTTCTAACTCATCCCTTTTTTCTCATTCATTTTACTCACAAACTAAAATCTACCCTCTTAAACTTTTTTCAGGTGACTTAGACAATCCCCAATACGACCCTCAGCCCATAAACACGTCCTCAGTAGCATTAAACAATGATCTCAACACGATCGTACAGAAGTTCTCGGAACATTACCACGATGCGTGGGCTAGTAGGAAGATTGAGAACGGCTGGGTGTATGGAGAGGGCTGGTCTGATAGCCAGAAGACGCATCCTAGGCTGAAGCCTTATAATATGCTTAATGATTATGTAAGTATTTTATTATGTGCGAATTTTCTACAAATATGTTTTGTCAATAACCACCTTAAAATAATACGTGATGTCAAAAGTACTGGGTTTGTCACAGTCGACAGTAAGTCACTTTACACAAATCTGTCAAATTTATGCGATCGATTTTCAACCTTATCGCAATAGTGGAAGGTTAATGTTCGGTTGGTAAAATTTGACAGATTTGGGTACACTGACTTGCTGTCGACTGTACCAAGCCCAGTACTTTTGAGTGCGTAAGTGGTTTATATCTAGTACTATGGTTCGGCCGCTATACGATAAGTTGGAAACGTCTGAGGGGCAAAAGCTCATTTATAAGTTGGCTCGTTCCAGGATCAAAGCGGCACAGGATATCTCCAAGTGCCGCTGTGTCAAAGATCCTAGCGGCAACCTGTTATGCGAGGACCTCGCGGTGAAGGAGAGATGGCGCTCGTATTTCCACGAGCTGCTGAATAAGCAGCACAGAGAAGTGCAGCCACCGGACCTCCCTCCGAATCAAGGACTTGTGCCACCGATAACGCCTGACGAAGTCCAGTTGGCTCTTCGCCGCATGAAAAATCGGAAGGCTGTCGGAGCCGATGGAGTCCCCATCGAAGTATGGAAAGCTATGGGGCCTCATGGGGTGGGCATCCTAACAAACCTGTTTAACCGCGTATGGGACACCGGCCGGATCCCGAGCCAATGGAGACGGAGTGTTATCACCCCAGTCTTTAAAGGCAAGGGGTCTGTGCAGGAGTGTGGAAACTATCGCGGTATAAAGGTCATGTCCCACACCATGAAGCTCTTTGAGCGGATCGTCGACTCTCGGCTCCGGCAGGAGTGCACTGTCTCGGAGTGTCAATATGGCTTCCGCCCTGGTCATGGAACCATGGACCCTGTTTTCGCCCTAAGGATCGTGATGGAGAAATACAGGACGAAGACACCTCACCTCTGCATTTCCTTTTCCTGGATATGCACAAGGCCTTCGACTGTGTCCCTCGCATGATGATCCCGTGGGCGCTGCGGTCCAAAGGGGTGCCTGAAGTCTATATTGACATTATCCGGGACATGTACCGCGATTCCGATTCGGTGGTTCGAACCGCTGTTGGTGACACTAAACCTTTCCCTGTTACCGTTGGAGTACACCAGGGTTCCGTCCTTAGTCCGTTTCTGTTCAGCGTGATACTGGACTCACTGTCCGATAGCATCCGAGATGCGCATGAGCAGCCCCCGTGGCTGCTCATGTATGCTGATGACATCGCGCTGGCAGACGCGGACAAGGGGCGGTTGGTGCAGCGTGTTAACATGTGGAAGGAGTCACTTGAGAACGGCGGTTTGCAGCTGAATGTGGCGAAGACCGAGTACGTGGCCTGCAACACGACAGATCCCACTTCCGTCTGCATAGACGGTAACGTGGTCGAGCAGACGGACCAGGTCAGGTACTTGGGATCTGTCTTCCACGCGTCTGGTGGCATCGATTGCGACGTCAAGGCACGAATTTCGGCGGCATGGGCCAAGTGGCGTGAGGTGTCTGGTGTCATTTGTGACCCTAAAATGCCGGTTAAACTGAAGGGACAGGTCTATAAATCCGTCATTAGGCCTGTCCTTTTATATGGTAGTGAAACGTGGCCTGTGCTTGAGCGGCACAAGCAGGAGCTGCGGGTCACGGAGATGAAAATGCTGCGCTGGATGTGTGGAGTTACGCGGAAGGACCGCGTTAGGAACTCACGCATCCGCGGCAGCCTTCATGTCCGTGACATTGCAGACAAACTGCAAGAGTGTCGCTTACGTTGGTACGGCCACGTTTTACGGAAGCCGGCCACTTACGTGGGGAACAAATGTCTAGCCATGGCACCTCCGCCAGGCCGGGGCAGACTGGGTAGACCCAGGAAAAGCTGGCTTGACGTCGTAAGAGGTGACATGCGTGCCAATGGACTGTCCACCAGAGATGCCGAAGACCGTGCGAAGTGGAGAAGAAGGTGTAGGAAAGCGGACCCCGGGCCCGAAAGGTCTGCAACCGGGACAACGCTAGGATGATGATGCTGACTATGGTTCGGCCGCTCAGAGAATGCGTTCCTGGCACCTGTCAGTTAGACACGACTAGTGATGGGCACAAAAACATAAACTGAGTTCGTAACCGTTCCTCCAAAATGAACGCCGCATTATTTTAAGATTATTTTCGTTTTAAATTAGTGGAATCATTTAAAATTTATATTTTAGTTATTTAAGTGGAAACCAAAAAGGTAATATTCATATAATAAAATTGTTTTAATTATTCTTTGTTACAAAAGTTACAATCTGTATTTCTATGCAATAAAGTAAGTACATTGAATTGAATGTGCGTACAGAATATTAATCAGACTCCGATTCGTTTGAGGAGGTGGTGTCTTCATCATCATCTTCGCCTACATGTTTAATTATATTATTATCAATAGCTTCTGCCCGCGACTTCGTACGCGGAACATGTCGCTTTATGCCAGCGATAACGGGTCGTCAAAATGAAAGATTTTAAACGTCTGATGTCGAATTCTAAGAGCCCGGGGAAACAACGGGTTGCACGAGACGATTCGAGATGTTTCAGACTTATCATAACATACCATTGCAATTGCATTGACTGCCTTTTTAGAATGTATGGACAACGCCATCTATCGGTAAAGTGAACACTTATCGGAGCTAGGTACGCGCGAAAAAAGCTACATAAAGCTGTCCGTGTGAAAAACAGCGACAACGTCACAAAACGAAGGGAAGAAACAGCTTTATTTTCATCGATTTAGCTTAAAAACTGACGGAGTTTCATAGACACTTACCCCCCCTTTTTAACCCCCGTTAAGGCAGAATTTCCAAAAATCCTTATTGCGTCATTCTTAATTTCTAACCAAATAGCCAAATATTAATTTTAATCGAATTAGCTTCAAAAACTGACGGAGTTTCATACAAACTTACCCCCTCCTTTTTACCCCCTTAAAGAGCGAATTTCCAAAAAAAAAATATAGCTTATTCGTTATTCTGATATATAAGCTATATGTCTGCCAAGTTTCATCTAAATCCGTCCAGTGGATCCTGAGATTAAGCGTGTGCAAACAGACAAACAAACATTCAAACATGCAAACAGACAAAAATTTTTTTTTTGAATTCTTACTCTTCTTTCAATTCCTAATAACCCTACATATTTTGTTTTCTAAAAATATTTAATGTACAGACACGATTTTTTTACTGTTTTATTATATGTATATATAGAAGATATAGATAGAAGATAGATATAGATTCGTAACGTATTATTTCATATTACAAGTATAACTGTTACAGATTACGATACTTGTCTGTTATTTTTAGCACAGCACTACAAATATAAAGCGATGACATGACATGAAACATGAAATGGCATAACTTGTAATAGCGCAGTATAGATTTAGAAAAATATTGTTTACCACATTATTTGATACTCAGTTTGGCACAAAATTATAACATTCATTGATTATATTATTGATATAATAATGTTGTTTTAATGCTTATCAATTTTTAAAAACGGTAAACAATCAGCAAAAAATATTTTTTTATCGTAACTGCAACGCCATTACAAAGTTACGTCG
>NWSH02000571.1:5597611-5623829 GCA_002382865.2 Heliothis virescens
ATAGATATAGATTCGTAACGTATTATTTCATATTACAAGTATAACTGTTACAGATTACGATACTTGTCTGTTATTTTTAGCACAGCACTACAAATATAAAGCGATGACATGACATGAAACATGAAATGGCATAACCTTGTAATAGCGCAGTATAGATTTAGAAAAATATTGTTTACCAAATTATTTGATACTCAGTTTGGCACAAAATTATAACATTCATTGATTATATTATTGATATAATAATGTTGTTTTAATGCTTATCAATTTTTAAAACGGTAAACAATCAGCAAAAATATTTTTTTATCGTAACTGCAACGCCATTACAAAGTTACGTCGTCAGTTCAATCGCGATGTGTCAGAAACGCATTTAGAGCGGCCGAACTTTAAAGCCGATACTTTCTTAGGACCATGTTTTATAATAAGGTGGTACAAGTTTTACACCAGTTTTATTTAATACGATGACGATTTTTACCCTCTCTGTATATCGACTTTTCGAAAGAGTATCTGATATTGAAACCATTGATTTATAACATAAGACATTTGGAAGTTTATCTCCACTTACATACAAACCCAAACCTATCCATAATATCATTAATTTTTCAGGAAAAAGAGCGTTACAAGGAGCCAGTACGTGAATCTCTGAAGGCACTTCTAGCCATCGGTTGGTCTGTGGAACATTCAGAAGTAGACATACCGAGTAACAACCGAAGCTCCATGAGGAGGCAGTCCAAGTCGGGAGGCGTAAGTTGTATATGTACTAGTGTGTATTAGGTATAGAGAATTAGGTTTTGAGATCTATGAGCCTTTCTTGACAGCTGAAATGGGTAGCGAAATAATTACGGTCAGTACTGATGAAACAAAGCATCAAATATTAAAATTAAATGTATAAAGTTATGGAATTGCAATGAATCAGAACGTAGAATTTTTGAAAATTATTGTTTTCCAATGACTCACTCTTGAATAAAAAAAATGCTTTATACCTTTTTGAAAGAGTTAAGTCACTATTTATTTACCATAGATAACGTGACAGGCATTTAGTAATTTAAACAGAGTAAATAAGTATTGTTATATATTTTGTACATTTGTTGTGCATGCCAGCCAAAGGATGAGATAGTGAAAGAACAGACGGTACATGCTTTCGTTATACCTATACATACACGAATTGTTTATAGGCACCTTATCTGCACTTTAATTGGCATGTATAAGCATTTTTCCATATAAAATGTTCGAGAAAATATTCACATTGATTTAAAAATCAATCGTTATATAATATCGACTTTAACCCAATAAGAAATGCTTGAACTTTGAATCAGTTATCGACAGTTGATGAAAATGACTGCTTATCCATTTTTATTTTGCAAAAGAAACTCTCACTATTTTGCGCTGAAATTTTAAATGAAAAAATGCTAAACTACACAAAATTATATTTTTAAAATTTTGCACCACTATGAATGAAGTATAAACCTATAGTTCAGTGAACGAACGAATGAATGATACCTACACTCAGCTTATTTCACCCTGACTTGTGTTTTTCATATCCCCGCAACGCACAGCGCCCTCCCGAAATTGTGGTGAGTTTTAGTACTAATTTATTTATAAATACATATAATGTAAAAGATGTAGAATTTTTTTTTAGCTGTAGAATAGTCTAGTCTGATAAATTTAGATTGAGAAAAATATTAATATGCCTGTTTAAAATGATTGAGCATGGAAAGATGGAATAATGGAACTATACTTAAAATCAATAATGGAACTATACTTAAAATCAATAACTGTAGTTCATTATTTTTAGAGTATTATTGGAACTACGAATAGTTCTAAATAACTTATTTATGATAATATCTCTACTTAAGGTGCATTCGACCACTAGAAGCGGGAAATTCAAATATAAAATGGTCAAATGTAACTGTCGAAACTATGATATTTCGCAATAAAAAGTTTTTTACAGTTACATTTAAATTGTAAGAAGTTTCGGAGTTAAACAAGGACATCAGAAATTACTTTGTGGGATATTATAACCGCCAATCATAAGATCACGCCTCATATTGAATGTTAACTTAGGTAAAACATGAAAAAACCATTTTATATTTGAATTTCCCGCTTCTAGTGGTCGCATTCACCTTAACTTCATAACAATATAATAATTATTATTTTACTGTCAGGCAATAAAGTCTCACAAAACGCCTTTTCTCTAAAGTCTATTAAGTACAAAATTTCAATTCACTCGCTTTTTTTGCTTTTATAATTACTAATGCTTTTTTCCTTGTAACTTTTCTCTTAAGTTGTATTTTGTACATACGATGTAAAGAACAGTGACGACCCACAACGATGAAAGTCGTTTTATTGTTTCGTATAGGGATATACGAGTACTTACATAAAAAAACATACTTTTTTTTTAATTTGGGCAACGTCTACTACACGAGTTTTTGCAACGATTTAACTTGTAATTCACAGAAGTATTTTTGCACAACATTAAAAAAAATATCGACTTTTGAACACCTTCATAAAACGTATTATACACATCGGAAAAAATAAATAAATGCTACATTTAAACATCGATAAAACCTTCCTTTCAATCAACTAACAATTTCATAACTCCAGCAGACAGACTCGGCGACTCCATTCAACTACAACCCTCACCCAGTCGACATGACCAACTTGACGCTATCGAGGGAGATGCAGAACATGGCGGAGAGGCTCGCTGACAACGCACATGACATCTGGGCGAAGAAGAAGAAGGAAGAACTTGTTACTAATGGAGGTTAGTGGAGAAGAAGTGTTTAATTGGTACCTACTGTCAGGGATGTGGGGTTGTTCGAATGAGGTACCGCAGCCCTGTGGAATGGCTCCAGAAGGAACAAGGTGTCGTAAAAGTGAAAAGCTTGGAAATGCAATTTGTGTGAAATACTTTTATATTGCGTTTTTATAAAGAAAACTTCGTTAAGTTTTTTATACTTACGAGGTTTTTACTCTAAGGCTATGAAGCCAATATAAAGTTACTTATAATTTGTAATGCAGAAAAAAAAATGTTATTAATGAAGCTATTGACCTGTTTATAATGATGGAAAATATAATACGTCTTATATCCTTACACGGCTTTTGGGAAATTGAATTCCCTAGATGACTCCTACAACCAGAATCAAATCCGCATTTCTGTTCCTCTCTTAAAACAGAAACACTGTGACCCTACAACATTGAATTGGTCTCAAAGAGTAACTCCATTATCTAGTGTGAAAAAATGTAAGTAAAATGCCGTAGTTTTAACCCTATAATGTATTTCTCAGGTGGCATCCACCCCCAACTAGTACCCTACGACCTCCTAACAGACAAAGAAAAGAAGAAAGATCGAGAACGTTCTCAGGAGTTCCTCAAATACCTGCAGTACCAAGGGTACAAGCTCCACCGGCCCAGCAAGGCGCCACAAAGTGATACGGAACAAACCACTACGGGGGTAGCAATAGAGTTGAGATTTGCGTACTCGCTCCTTGAGAAATTGATCCAGTACATCGATAGGGCCACCATTAATATGAAGCTTTTGAAACCTTCGACTACATTCAGTAGGAGAAGTAGTTTTAAGACTAGTACCAGGGATATTAAGTTCTTTTCTAAGGTAAGTTTTTGAATATTATTATTTGTATTTTAGCTCAGGCAGGTTGAATTTAGTATAAAGATTGATAAATTAAAAAAAAAAGAAAAAGTGGGAAACTGAAATTAGTTTAATAACTGCCATTTGAACATAGTTTGGTCTAGATAGATCTAGAAAATATTTAAAACTATACTTGTGAGATAAATCTTAGAGGAATTTAGGACCTGCGTATTTTTTTGCTAATTGAATTTAGACTTTTATTCACATTGAATTAAAGAAAGTAACACTTAAAATAATTAAGCAATTAAACAATATCAATATAATTCTGTTTAATAGTTAAATCTACATAAAAGTTTTTACATATTTATGAAATAGAAAATAACTAAAAAAATAAATAGGAACATGTTTTAATACTGTTTATTAATTTCCAAGCAACACAAGTCGGAACTAAAGTACTTCAAGAAGGTACATAGTACGTGTTAGAGCGTGACCACGTAAACTCATGCGCATATGATTCATGCTGTTTGTACCGCACTATTATTTATGCTGAAAATAAATAGACTGCTACCCAGGAATAAATGTGTTCCAATGCGCTTTATTATTATTATTTATTCAGTCACAGAATGGGTATTATTTAAACAAACTGTCTATGTGAAGAGGTCTGTGTTTATTTCACTGTAAGATTATAAATATCGATAACTTGCTATATATCTTACAAGATTGCAACAATTGTCGAAACATTGTGAATCGAATATACTGTCCGTAAGCTGTTCCTGATTAGTTGGCCATTTGTTTTCATGACTGCCGTTGGAAAGTACACAATTTGACAATCGTAAAATTCATCTGCCTGCCTAGCCTTTTCCCAACTACGTTGGGGTCGGCTTCCAGTCTAATCAGATGCAGCTGAGAACCAGTGTTTTACATGGAGGGATTGCCTGTCTGACCTCCACAACCCAGTTACCCGGGCAACCTGATACCCATCGGTAAGACTGGTTGTCAGAATCGTAAGATTCATAATATGTTAAATTGTATACTGTTTGGTGCGGTTCAAAATATTTTGACAGTTTGCAATCTCGCGAGATGTATTGTAATCTACCAGTATACAATCTTACTGTGACATTTAGGCTGAGGCCAAACGAGCGTAATTTTTTGAGTCGTGAGTCGCAGAATTTCGGTCGCAGAAAATCGTTACGTTGCCGTGTGAATCAAATAGGACTTTTGTATGAAACCAAATGTAGCAGATTTTCTGCGACCGAAATTCTGCTACTCATAACTCACAAAATAACGCTCGTTTGGCTTCACCATTATAAATACGACAGTGGAAAATTGACGTTTTAATTGTTGTCTTTGATTAGGGCCTGCTTTAAAAAAACAACAAATAGTGTTTTCTAGAGCATGTTGACGTTGTGGCATTGTAGAAATATCGCTAGTTATAAAACCTAGAATATAAAAGGCAAAAAGATATTTTCACAGAAACACATTCAGAAACCATGACAAGAAAACCATAGTCACAATCATTGAAATACCCATACTCACAAATATATATAAAAATATATAACTTTTAAAGACACAAGGTTGCTCCTCAGAAATTCCATCCACGAATTCACAACAAACATTCTGGTTTACCACCCAAAAACTAAGGCACTTCCCGACACACATCAATGCAATAAAAAATCAACTCTATTTCACCACAAATAAAGCTCAATTTCCCTCTCACACTACCTATAAAAAAGAATTGACACCCACTCTTAATTATCAGAAAATCGACCTTACTACATTAGCTATAAGGTCCAATTTCCTTCAGGTGGTGCTGCCTCTAATGGAGAAGTATTTCTCAACGCATCGTAACTACTTCATAGCAGTAGCTACTGCGACCAATAATGTTGGTGCAGCCAGCCTGAAGGAGAAAGAGATGGTAGCCGCGCTGTTCTGTAAGCTTGCTAGCTTGCTTAGATCTAGGTAAGATAATTATTAGAGGCAATATTTTTGGTTGAGACTAGCTTCCGCCAGCGGTGTCACCTCTGTCCCGTCTGGTTAGATAAAAAGTCCTCGATAAATGGGCTATCTAAGACTTAATTATTTTTTTCAATTTGGACCAGTGGTTCCTGAGATGGCGCTTTGTAAGAAACCACTCTTCAGCTTTTAACTAGCTACATAATGAGGGGTTTTAAGAAATATTTGTCACTAAAAAGGCCCTTCCAAAATATATGATTATTTTCGAAATTTATTTTATGCGGAATGACCTTAAAATCTCTGAAATATCTGACCAATTCTAGAAAAAAATATACCTAATCTTATATTAAGTGTTCTAATGCTATAAAGTCTTTTTATAAACTAACTCCCCCTCTAACCCTCAGACTCGCAGCTTTCGGTCCTGACGTCCGCATCACAGTCCGCTGTCTCCAAGTGTTGGTGAAGGGCATCGACGCCAAGTCCTTAGTGAAGAACTGCCCCGAGTTCATCAGGACCTCCATGTTGACCTTCTTCAACAATGTCGCTGATGATGTAGGGCATACCATCATGAATTTACAGGATGTAAGTGTACTTTATTTCGTCAGCAGTTTCATCCGATTCCCGTGGGAACTAAAAGTATCTATAGCCTTTCTCAATCAATGGGCTGTCTAACAAAGAGTAGTTCGTTTAGATTAGCGCCTTAAAGCAAACAAACAAACTCTTCAGCTTTATAATATTAATAGATTGAAATACATTCTCACTGTTGGTACAGACGACAGCACATCAAGATACCACAATCTGTCAACTTTCTGCAATAGATTTTCAACCTTGTCGCAATGACGGTAGGTTAATATTTGATTGGTAAAATTTGACAGATTCGTAAGAAAGAAAGAAAGAAAGAAAGAAAAATTTATTTGTGAGATTGTAGTACAATAGGTGTTATACAGTTCTGAGTCTCTTACAATCTACCGAATCGGTGTACAAATTTTTACTTATTATCTAAATATTAGTAAAATAAAACAATGTATTAACTAACTCTACATTATACAATAACAATATTTCTGTCTTCGAGGAATTCTTTAGTAGAGTAGTAGGATTTGTTTAAAAGAAAGTTAAATAATTTACTTTTGAAAGATTTTAGATCCAGATTCTTTAGATCATTGGGCAGCTTATTATAAATACTAATAGCCATGCAAAAAGAATTTTTGCTGTACAATGTTGTTCGTCGGCTTGGTACGGACAATTTATTGGGAAATCTGCTAGTTCTATTTGTTATACTGCTATTTTTCATGAAGATGTCGGGGTTTTTGTAGACGAAGATGGAAATTTCGTAAATATAGATCGTATACGTTGATGTGCTGTCGTCTGTACATTTAATGTGCGAATGTGACTGTAAAGTAGAGTAAAAAGCGTTTATTAAAAATTAGGCTGAATAATAGTACTTTTCGAACGTCAAAATAACATGAGAAAGCCCCCAAAAACTTCCGTCCTTCACAATAATAATATCCATTGTTTGCAGCGTTTAAGCGTACCACAAAAGCGTACAACAGTATTTTTCTACAAATTCTACGTACTTCATTTTCCTCTTTCAGGGTAAATACGCGCACCTTCGAGGTACACATTTGAAGACGTCCACGTCCCTGGGCTATATCAATGGAGTACTGCTCCCCATACTGACGGCCAAGTTCGACCATCTGGCTAACTGCGAGTACGGTGCTGATCTGTTGTGTAAGTGCTCATTTTTTATTGATATTAAGATTCTTTATTTCCAACTTCTTTAAGGTCTAAAATATTTTTAAAATTACCTAGTGGTCTCTTAGTTTTAATATATTAATCTCGTTGAGCCATGCTTAAAACGTTTATTTGTCAAAAACAAGAACATAATAAATGCACTAGAACAGGCAGTATCTTGTACTACATAAACAAAAAAGAATCGGGTGGCGTAAATCATCTTAATTCCGACAAAAAATTCTATGAATAAAGTGCAAAGTGCAGATATAAACAAAAACCAACAACACATTACAATATTTTATTACCAAAACACTAACAAACTAATTAAGACTCGTCATCATCACTGTCATCACTGTCACCGCTATCATCAGAACCATCACTATAGCTGTCATCACTGCCGCTGCCATAATCGCTCCCGCTGTCATGAGCCCCGGGACTCGCCTACGCTATCCTGCATTGAGTACCACAGTTCCTTGGAAAAATCTTCACAAAAATGCTCATAATGTTGCTTCTACGAACCTAACTTCTTTAGAGACTAAAATAGTTTTTTGAGATTACCAATTTTATAGAATAGTCAGGTAAATGCCAGATTTATGTATCTAGCTGTGGTCTCATAATTTTGACTAACCATTTTTTTTATCACTGTTGAGCCACGCTTAAAAGGTATTTTTAACAAAAAGAAGAATATCCTAGAACAGGTAGTATTTTGCTTACATAAACAAAATCATCATTTCAAAAATGTATAATAAAACAAAAACCAACAACACATTACAATATTTTATTACCAAAACACTAACAAACTAATTAAGACTCGTCATCATCACTGTCATCACTATCACCGCTATAATCAGAACCATCACTATAGCTGTCATCACTGCCGCTGCCATAATCGCTCCCACTGTCATGAGCCCCGGGACTCGTATACGCAATCCTGCATTGAGTACCACAGTTCCTTGGAAAAATCTTCACAAAAATGCTCATAATGTTGCTTCTACGAACCTAACTTTTTTAGAAACTAAAATTTTTTTTTTAGATTACCAATTTTATAGAATAGTCAGGTAAATGCCAGATTTATGTATCTAGCTGTGGTCTCATAATTTTGACCAACCATTTTTTTATCACTGTTGAGCCACGCTTAAAAGGTTTATTTAACAAAAAGAAGAATATCCTAGAACAGGTAGTATTTTGCTTACATAAACAAAATCATCATTTAAAAAATGTAAAATAAAACAAAAACCAAAAAAACATTATAATATTTTATTACCAAAACACTAACAAACTAATTAAGACTCGTCATCATCACTGTCATCACTATCACCGCTATCATCAGAACCATCACTATAGCTGTCATCACTACCGCTGCCATAATCGCTCCCACTGTCGTGAGCCCCAGGATTCGTATACGCTATCCTGCATTGGGTACCACAGTTCCTTTTAAAATTCTTCACGTAAATGCCCATAATGATATTAGAGACTAAAATAGTTTTTTTTTGAGATTATCTAGTTTATAGAATTGTAAGGTAAACGGCAGTGGCTTGTTACGATGTTAAATGTATGTAGCTGTGGTCTCATAATTTTGATCAGCCATTTTTTTATATCTGTTGAGCCACACTTAAAAGGTTTATCTAACAACAAATTATATCCTAGAACAGGTAGTATTTTGCTTACATAAACAGAATCATCATATCAAAAATGTAAAATAAAACAAAAACCAACAACACATTACAATATTTTATTACCAAAACACTAACAAACTAATTAAGACTCGTCATCATCACTGTCATCACTATCACCGCTATAATCAGAACCATCACTATAGCTGTCATCACTGCCGCTGCCATAATCGCTCCCACTGTCATGCCCAGGATTCGTATACGCAATCCTGCATTGGGTACCACAGTTCCTTTTAAAATTCTTCTTCAATCTCTTAGAACATTCGAATTTAACGCAAGTAGCATTTTGAGCATAGTTACAAGCACCCCTGCATTTGTTTTGGGAGATTTTCGCGCAAGCCTTCTCGTATCTGTCTCTTAAAATGTTTAGTTCTAGGTGCTTATTTTGTGCTTGAGTCGTCTGGGCTGGTGTTACATTGCCTTTTGTTGTTGATGCTGTCTGAGAAATTGGAGAAAGGTTGGTTATTTTAAGGTTTGGATGATGAAATCGTAATTGTACAGATAAGGAATTTAAAAGATTGTGTTATATGAGTTTTGTCACCGAGTAATTTCGCTTAATGAAATCTCTACAACATTTGTCGTGTTTTCACGCCAGAACTACTGTACCGATTTAAATAAAATTTAGTACACAGTTAATGTAAAACCTTAAAGAGGACATAGGCCACTTTATACTCAAGTGCGGAAAGTAAATCCCTCAAGACGCAGGTGTACCCGCAGGTATAATATAAATAAAAGCTGGTATATAATACAGTTTTGTTATACCACTACCGCTTCCATATGACGTTGGCATACTACCGACAAATAGCCAGCTCTTGTTAAGTCTGCGTGCACTCCTTCAGCTGAAAATACATATATATTTTAGTTAGCGTCTTTAAGTAATAATTCAATATCTCACTATAAGAACCCAATAAAGCCTTTTTGTTCTAATTTATAAAATGCATAGTAAAAAAATATATCTAATTATTGTAAAGCCGATATTCCACCGATCGTTTCTTCTGGTCCACTCTCAAACTCATTTTTTGTGCGCAAATAATTTGGTGGAGTCTCGCCATTACAAATATAAAACGAATTATTTGAATTAGTCACACTAAAATCACTCGGGTTAAAACAATTAGTAACAAACTGTTTTTATTACAAGAGTGAACTGTTTTTATTATTTCTCATTATACAGACACAACAGTCTGTTATGTCTTTTGTAATATTTAAGACTGAAGCAACAATCCTTCAGAGAGGTATATTCAGCCATGGACGTACAAATAAAATAGAAAAAATAAAAAATCTCACTTTTCAAAATTCTTCTAAACGAGAGGCTGGAGGAATCCTCAAAATGTTTATCACAGCCCGTTTTGTAATGTCGTTTGAACTCTGATTTTACATCGCTTTTACAACCCAAGGCCCGACAGGAAGATCTGAGCGTCATTTTACATGCCTTCGAAATAAAAATATAAAATATTTAGTTTAAAGATTAAAGGTAAATCAACGTCCGTAACTAAATATCCTCTCTTAAACACTACGTTCACTGGCCAAGCATATCACACAATAACCAAAATTGGCAGAATTTGAAGTTAAAATGCTTTTACTTAAACTATATCTATAGGTAAAGTCAAAATTATAAAAAAAAATATCCACTTCTCCAGTAAACATCGTGCTGTAAGATATCTTTTTTTTTAATATCAAGATTTTGAATTCTCCAAAGCATATTAAAAGATTAGACCCTTCTACATAGTACAAAATATTCTCACGGTCCTGGTCCCTTCGACCATAGGGATCGTCGCATGTGTCGGGATCCTTAGGTGTGGAAGCGTTGAACGCTTGAATACACCCCGTTCTAGAACTCCTATCGAAGAATTCTTTTATTTCGGAGCTACAACTAATAGCTCTGCACGAAGAAGTGTACGCTTTTTTGCACGCCTTCAAAAGATAAAATATTTGAAAAACCATTCGTCACTATGGGTATTAAATCTTTATCTAACTCTTGTCATTATTTCATAATAATATATCTGGTAGATATATGTCGAGTTGCAAGTCTATTTTACTGTTAGGGCCCTTAACAAGTCATCGCATAACATAAGCCATACATTTCCAAAAAATGTAGTGAAATAAAAAAAACCCACCTTATAACATTTTCTGACTACCAGTTTGAGGCATGCATCGCCATAAGCCTGTCTTAAAACGCTCGTCTTAAATAGATCTTTCGTTAAAGCTGCGTCATCATCTGACATTTCCATAGACGCATTTACGCCCCGTTTCTGAAACCATAAGATTTAAAATCTGGGTTAATTTTTTATTAGTAGTTTCATGATTTACTCATATTTTATATGAGTAAATAATATATTATGAGTAAAGTTTCCCTGAAATATTTTATCGTTAGTTTATTGCTAACTATTTCCAAAGGAAACAACTTCCCGTACCCGGATGGGGATAAAAAGTATCTTATGTCTGTCTTCTGGTTTAAAGCTACTTCCTCATCTATATTCAGCCAAATCAGTTCAGCCGTTCTTGTGTATAACTAACACGAACACATTTGAATTACAATTTCTCGTATTGGCTCCATGTATATCCTATTTTGCTTGTTTGCCTCTATGCTACAGAAAATATTGAAAGGTATATTACTATACATACACCATTAGCATTCATTTTGGTCCGATTCGCTTTGTGAAGAGTCCTTAATTTTAAAGGTGGATCTGGCTTTACTTCCTCAAATTTTTTTTTGGTTACATGTTCTACAGTTGTTTGGTTCTGTTTGCTATTTGCTTCTTCTGAATCCAATTCCTTCTTCGGAGTAGTCGGTGGTGATTGCCAATTCTTCTTCGACGACTTTGATTTGTTTTTCAACTCGCGTATATACTTAGACTGTTTCGTATCCTCGTCCGCGTTGTTAAGATTGTCCTTCACGTTAATTCTGGTTTTGATTTCTTTAGTCGGTTGTTCCAGTGCCATTTCAGGCATGATACGCGGTTTTCTTTTTCTCTGTGTTCTGTTTTTAGTTTTTTTGTGAGTGTCCACGAATATTATTTCTGGTTCTATGTGTTTTGGCTCCATTTTAGTATTCATTGTTGCTGAAGTTGTCGCAATTGTGGTTTTTAGTTTTTTGGTTGTTTTAAATGAAATTCGGCGTGGTCTCCTTGACCTTGTAGGTTTTGTTGATGTTGGTTTACTCAAGGTTTGTTTTATAGGTATCTGTTCATAACTATTTGATGACTCCACTGAGTTCACAGACCCGTTTGTTTGTTTAGTAGTAGTGGTTGTCGTTGTAGTTTTTTTAACATGTCTTGCAGTTGGAATGTCAGTAGGTGAATTCGGAATGATTGGTTCTATCGGCTTTTTGCTCACAGGCCCGGGCTGGTTGACTACATCGGCATCGATTTTAAATTCCCGACTCTTGTCAGCTTCGATTTCTGAAAGTATCATTTCTGTTTCGTGTTTAAATTGTGTGGTAGTTGTGGTAGTCTTCTCAACAAGCGCGTTTTGAAAGAAACGACTCTTTTTATTTGGCCTGTCTCTGGCAGGCTGTCTAATATTATTAACCTTATAAGAAATACTTTCTCCTGCACTTGAGTATTCGACAGGGGTGTCGAAAGTTTCTTGGGACTTGTATATTTTTTGCAATTGTTCATAGTTATTGATCAACTCCTGTAATACGTTGTTAACTCGAGATATGTTTTTTATCACATCTGCGAATATTACTTCGGGTTTTTCGCTAGGTTCTGCATGTATTCTTCTCATTGTCTTCATAGCCTAAAACATAAGTGTATTATTTGTTACATTCCTTATATATTACAAACTGATATATTTAGCTATTATTTTTCCAATCAAGACACCTTCGTGTAGAATGAAAATTAATTAAATATGAATATTACCAATACACCCAAAAGCAACCCACAGAAAACACTGTAAAACAACATTTAAATGATGGAACGAACACGTTTTTGTACGATAAGCCAAATCGATATACACTGCGTCATGCGCTTTATTGTTTAAAAATAAAATATTCTTATATTTTATGCATTATTTATCGAAAGTTGCAGAAATATGTATATTTTTGCCATCTCTTCCACCTTGAATCGGAACTAATGCTTTTTTTATTTCTATATTTGTAAGATTGTAATAAATATTTTATAGCAACGGTTTTACATTTACTCGTGTTTCCTTTATTCTTAACTACAAATTCATCCCGAGTTTGCTTAATATTAAAAAGAGGAGGTTCTTTGTCAAATATAATTTTTCCAAAAATACTTTTACTCACCCACCACACATTTGAAACATCATACAGTGAAATATTGTCAGAAATTAAATGCAATACAAATTACAATATTTTCAGTAATTTATTAAGATTAGGTTTTCTTCCTTTTTTTTCTTTTTTCTTCTTAATAATTCTTTTTTATTGTTGACTGTATAATTTGTAATATACAGTTGTTTTATAATTTATGTACTAAAACTAATTTCATCTTTATTTTGGCCGACAGTGGACGAGATACAAGTGGCGTCATACAAGATGTTGGGCTCCCTGTACGCGCTCGGCACGGACGCTTCGCTCACACACGACAGAAAGTACCTCAAGACTGAGATTGAGAGACATAAACCTGCTTTGGTAAGTGTTTTTCTCTTATACAATAATCTATATACATACTTATAATAAATCTGTAGAGAGGTCAATTCTGTACATGAAATATATATCCAAAATAACTGTCAGGGGTTGATTAGGGATCGATACTGATGCCAAAAATGCATTCAGTAAAATGTTTGTCTGTCTGTCTGTATAACCGTTATAGAAACAAAAACTACTCGATGGATTTTAACGAAACTTGGAACAATTATTATTCATACTCCTGAGCAGGTTATAGGATATTTTTCATCACGTTATAATCAACAGGAGCCGAGCAGTGAAGGGAAATGTTGGGAAAATGGGAGAAGTTACTCCATTTTATAAGATAAAGAAGAAAACACAAATATTGTATGTTAAATAGCAATAAAGTACAAATTCCTTTATTCCAGGGTTCGTGTCTAGGTGCGTTCAGTTCGACATTCCCAGTGGCGTTCTTGGAACCTCACCTGAACAAACACAACCAGTTCTCCTTGCTGAACAGGATCGCTGACCATTCTTTGGAAGCCCAAGGTCAGTGGAAAATAAATAATTGTTTTTTTATCTTTTCTGGGTGATACTAATGGTGAAGTAGAATTTAGGAAAAAAAAACAAATGTACGAATGAAGTTAAATTGAGACCCTTCCTTCTACTTTAGAAGTCGGTTAAAAAATACTTTAGGACTTAGGGATACTTTATGTTTGACTGTGATTAGATTTTAAAGCTTGTCTTATTTTAATTCAATTAAAAAACGACTGTTTTGTATGAGTAATTTTATATATATTTTAAAGTTTAATACTGTCCATTAAACTATAGCTTTACCCTGTCAATTATTTTGAGATCTTATGTAAAAACTTAATGCCTGTTACTCCCAATTTTTTCAGAGTAACACACCTAACTAAACAAATCCAGAACTAGAAACAAATGAATCGTACATTCAATATTCAACTCTATTCCCCAGACATAATGCAGAAAATGGAACAATGCATGCCGACGCTAGAGACGATCTTAGGCGAGGTGGACCAATTCGTGGAGTCAGACAAGACGTACAACGAGGCGCCGCATATCATCGATGTGGTGCTGCCTTTACTCTGTTCTTATTTGCCGTTCTGGTGGGCACAGGGGCCTGATAATGTTACTCCTACTGGCGGGTAAGTTTTAAGACATAATTTGACTTGTCTTTTATAGATTAATAGATTTGAAAATATGGTGAGGAATAGGTGTCCATTCATTTTCTTGCATTTCATTTATTTAAAAACTCGTGCAGTGGTATTAGTTCAGTTCAGTTACTTTTTCTAAAAATGAAATTATTTTAAACCGATCCAAATACAGGGTTATTTTAATACTCTTCGTATTAATAACTCTTTTGTATTTAAAACTTTACTTTAAAATTTTTAAAAGACTTTAATAAACCGTTAAAAAATAAAAATACTAAAATTCTTATGTAAAAAATATATAGGCTTGGGTTCTAAGGCTAACTAAAACCCAATACTGTAAAAAAAATACCATAAAACCATCCCAACATTCCAGAAACCACGTAACAATGGTAACAGCGGAACACATGAACCAGCTCCTCAAGAATGTTCTGAAGCTCATCAAAAAGAACATCGGCAATGAGAACGCGCCGTGGATGACCCGCATCGCCACCTACACGCAGCAGATCATCATCAACAGCTCCGAGGAACTGCTGAGGGATTCCTTCCTGCCGCTCGCTGAACGTGTTCGCAAACGCACGGACAATATGTTCCATAAGGAGGAGAGCTTGAGAGGGTTTATTAAGGTAATATTCTGTGGTCGTATTACAAAAAAGTTAAAAAGACGTTTGACTGGTTTTCTTTTTTTCCTAGCCTTTTTATCGTCCCACTGCTGGGCACAGGCCTCCTCTCACACGGAGAATGATTGAGCGTTAATCACCACGCTTGCTCAATGCGGGTTGGCGATTTCAGACTTATAGTCCAGGTTTCCTCAAGATGTTTTCCTTCACCTTTTATCAGCCATTGGTGTCTAAGATATACTTAGAAAACTTAACTATTATATCTTAACTTAAATATTAGTTAACCTAAGTATTTAGGAAAACTAATATTTTCGTTGAATATTAATACTGATTATATGAAATTACACGCATCATTAATGTAACATGGTCTATTTCTTCTTTATTAAGTGTTTAGTTTAAGTGGCTTTTGAGGTCTATGTACTGAAAATAAAAATCAGCAAACATGTACCTAATAANAATGAATTAAAGAAAAAAAATGTTAAGTGTTTGTTTGACTTCTTTCTGTTTAAATTGAGTTTTAGGTGAAACGAGTATGAAATGTCAGAATTGATCCATGTCTGCGAACCTATACTTTTAAATAAATTTGTAGTGATGTAGTAAGAAATCAAATAATTCAAAAATTGAGGACGTGAAAAAAGAAATTATTTAGAAAATGTCGTTGCCGTTGCTATAGCTGTTACAGTATAAAAAACGAAATCAAAAACGAGTATTTCAGTAACATTTTCAACCAGCAATCATAAGACTAAAATTTGAACAAAAAAATATGAAATTAATAATTTTATATGCTTTTACGAGAACTACTTCCAGTTTTTCAACAATATGAAACTCACACCACATTTTCTATTCACCTTCCAGTCGTCAACAGACGACACATCCCAGGTAGAGTCTCAGATACAAGAAGACTGGCAGCTGCTGGTCAGAGACATCTACTCCTTCTACCCGCTGCTCATCAAGTACGTCGACCTGCAGAGGAACCACTGGCTCAGGAACAATGTTCCAGGTTCGTTATCAATCTGTTTGTTGATTGATCAATCAATTGATTGATTGAAGCGTCAAGCAAGGGACTAATAACTACTTTTTCGATATACCAACTGTTGTATTGATGTACTGTTTAATACATGGGCAAAGTTTAATAATATCGTTCATATTTCATTACACACATACGAGTACAATTTATGAAAATACTAGCTTTTGCCCGCGACTTCGTACGCGGATCCTATTTTTTTTTTATATATAAACCTTCCCTCGATCTGTACAAACATTTTAAGACCAAAATAAGCCCGATCGGTCCAGCCGTTCTTGAGTTATGCGCTTACCAACACATTTAGCGATTCATTTTTATATATAAGATTTTACGAAAATTAAAGCTTTTAACGGTAGAAAGATAACAGCTCTGCGTTTTGTCTTTCAATAAATATATTTTGTGCCAAACAGAGGCGGAAGAGCTGTACA
Organism: Heliothis virescens; assembly: GCA_002382865.2. Lineage (NCBI taxonomy): Eukaryota > Metazoa > Arthropoda > Insecta > Lepidoptera > Noctuidae > Heliothis > Heliothis virescens. Next base: position 5,614,363 of record NWSH02000571.1, read on the forward strand.
ACCACGTGGCTGAAATCTTCAACATCTGGTCGAAGAGCCAGTACTTCTTGAAGGAGGAACAGAACTTCATCTCTGCCAACGAAATTGATAACATGGTAGGTTGTACTGGTTGTACTAATAATAAGTGCAGTGAGGGTTGTTTGATAGACACAATTAAAAATTACATTGTAATATACAGTAAGAAGATATCGTTACAGCTCAGTTAAAACAGTCTAAAATCGAACAGTAAAGTTTAAGTTTCTTGAACAGTCATTTTGGCATTTACTATCTGATTGATGACAAAATAGATTTAAATTCTTGCTTTATACCAATGTTGCTTATGATGAATGAATAAATGACTATTGACTATTGACTTCAAGCTAGATTTTAAAATCATTATTTCTATACAGGTGCTGATTATGCCAACAGCAACAAGAAGAGTGACAGCAGTAACAGATGGTACTCCTCAAGGTGGTGGAAAGGTATTATCAAACATATTGTCTATAACAGTAATAACTAAATAAAAACGACCACTTAACTTTGAAAATGTAACTAATACAAACATACATACATCAACAATAACTTACCAAATTATGACCTTGTATAGCTTATTAAAATGAATCTCTTTTAATTAAAAAAAATGTGATGTTTAAACCTGGTCGTACAATCACAGTGAGTAACCAAATAGTAATAACTCATTTCATTATATGCAATAATATATAACTTTTTCTCTAGATGAAAGCATTCGTAAGTATTCCAGACACATCGAAACATCCATATGCAGGTTTTAGATCACGAATACAATAAATTGATCTATTCTCTACCCTATAATCTGCCCTTAAAGACTATTATCAATATTATGATTGATAAACTTGTCGATTGATCAGCCGAGTGATTGATTGAGATTTGACTGTACATTATTACACACAGACTGTTGTTTTTGTTTTATGTCTTTCCTGATTACAATTTATGTAAGGCACTATTTATTATTTATTTATCAATCTGTACCTCAGTATTCATTTATCTGTACTGTTTTTCTAGTTTTTTATTTTGGTATTTTATTTGATTGATTGGCTTTTTATACTTCGAGTGCTACATTATTTCGAGTGCTCCCTTGCAATATTATTTTTGTAGAAAATTCTAGTCATGACAGAAGTCCGTTTGATTGGTAAAAGTATTTTTATATTTTGCTTAGTCGTGACAGAATGAATTTGGTAATAATTATATTGTTTGCCACACATTTATTGTTTTACGTTTTAACAACACATTTCAGATCATGATACCGCTAGTAAAGTGATAAAACATTACACATGGACCTTTAAACCGTTAGAAACTGCCATTTTCACCTATCATTTTCATAATTTTATTCTAAAAATAACTGACATTTATAATAATATACCATATGTATTATTCAATACAGAAAAAGAAGAAGCACCGTGATAAGAAACGCGACAAAGACAAGGAAGTCCAAGCGTCCCTAATGGTAGCTTGTCTGAAGAGGTTGTTACCAGTTGGCCTTAACCTATTCGCTGGCAGAGAACAAGAACTGGTGCAGCATTGTAAAGACAGGTTCCTGAAGGTAGGGACCCTCAAGGTAATCTATGCCCTCATTAATACCATCTTTATTTAAGTTTATTTATTTTTATTGGTGATCGGTGAATAGTTAGCACTGTTTTTGAATACGGCATGGTTTTTTGACTTCATCTTGTAAATCTATCAGAGTTTGACAAATAACGGAATAAAACCTATAAAGATAATGCTATCCTGCAAGAAATATTACGCCCAAGCTGAATTCAGGCGAAGATATCCTGTGTTTGACGCCCGGTTGTATAAATCTGTTGACCATCCACTTTTTCACATAGGCACCTAGTTTTCAATCTTGGCAACCAACTGGTTTTTCCCAATTTGGCACCTTACACCTTTAGCACATAATAAGATGATTCCTTCTAATTCTGGNGAAAATTAAAGCTTTTAACGGTAGAAAGATAACAGCTCTGCGTTTTGTCTTTCAATAAATATATTTTGTGCCAAACAGAGGCGGAAGAGCTGTACAACCACGTGGCTGAAATCTTCAACATCTGGTCGAAGAGCCAGTACTTCTTGAAGGAGGAACAGAACTTCATCTCTGCCAACGAAATTGATAACATGGTAGGTTGTACTGGTTGTACTAATAATAAGTGCAGTGAGGGTTGTTTGATAGACACAATTAAAAATTACATTGTAATATACAGTAAGAAGATATCGTTACAGCTCAGTTAAAACAGTCTAAAATCGAACAGTAAAGTTTAAGTTTCTTGAACAGTCATTTTGGCATTTACTATCTGATTGATGACAAAATAGATTTAAATTCTTGCTTTATACCAATGTTGCTTATGATGAATGAATAAATGACTATTGACTATTGACTTCAAGCTAGATTTTAAAATCATTATTTCTATACAGGTGCTGATTATGCCAACAGCAACAAGAAGAGTGACAGCAGTAACAGATGGTACTCCTCAAGGTGGTGGAAAGGTATTATCAAACATATTGTCTATAACAGTAATAACTAAATAAAAACGACCACTTAACTTTGAAAATGTAACTAATACAAACATACATACATCAACAATAACTTACCAAATTATGACCTTGTATAGCTTATTAAAATGAATCTCTTTTAATTAAAAAAAATGTGATGTTTAAACCTGGTCGTACAATCACAGTGAGTAACCAAATAGTAATAACTCATTTCATTATATGCAATAATATATAACTTTTTCTCTAGATGAAAGCATTCGTAAGTATTCCAGACACATCGAAACATCCATATGCAGGTTTTAGATCACGAATACAATAAATTGATCTATTCTCTACCCTATAATCTGCCCTTAAAGACTATTATCAATATTATGATTGATAAACTTGTCGATTGATCAGCCGAGTGATTGATTGAGATTTGACTGTACATTATTACACACAGACTGTTGTTTTTGTTTTATGTCTTTCCTGATTACAATTTATGTAAGGCACTATTTATTATTTATTTATCAATCTGTACCTCAGTATTCATTTATCTGTACTGTTTTTCTAGTTTTTTATTTTGGTATTTTATTTGATTGATTGGCTTTTTATACTTCGAGTGCTACATTATTTCGAGTGCTCCCTTGCAATATTATTTTTGTAGAAAATTCTAGTCATGACAGAAGTCCGTTTGATTGGTAAAAGTATTTTTATATTTTGCTTAGTCGTGACAGAATGAATTTGGTAATAATTATATTGTTTGCCACACATTTATTGTTTTACGTTTTAACAACACATTTCAGATCATGATACCGCTAGTAAAGTGATAAAACATTACACATGGACCTTTAAACCGTTAGAAACTGCCATTTTCACCTATCATTTTCATAATTTTATTCTAAAAATAACTGACATTTATAATAATATACCATATGTATTATTCAATACAGAAAAAGAAGAAGCACCGTGATAAGAAACGCGACAAAGACAAGGAAGTCCAAGCGTCCCTAATGGTAGCTTGTCTGAAGAGGTTGTTACCAGTTGGCCTTAACCTATTCGCTGGCAGAGAACAAGAACTGGTGCAGCATTGTAAAGACAGGTTCCTGAAGGTAGGGACCCTCAAGGTAATCTATGCCCTCATTAATACCATCTTTATTTAAGTTTATTTATTTTTATTGGTGATCGGTGAATAGTTAGCACTGTTTTTGAATACGGCATGGTTTTTTGACTTCATCTTGTAAATCTATCAGAGTTTGACAAATAACGGAATAAAACCTATAAAGATAATGCTATCCTGCAAGAAATATTACGCCCAAGCTGAATTCAGGCGAAGATATCCTGTGTTTGACGCCCGGTTGTATAAATCTGTTGACCATCCACTTTTTCACATAGGCACCTAGTTTTCAATCTTGGCAACCAACTGGTTTTTCCCAATTTGGCACCTTACACCTTTAGCACATAATAAGATGATTCCTTCTAATTCTGGCACTATAAAAAATATATACCGTCTTCACATAATCGTTTTACACTAATAAATTGTAAAATAGCTATTCAAAAACAGTGCAAACCATTTCTGATCTATATTTTTATTTAAATAAATTTTTATTTAAATATGTAATTTAATTAATACCTGCACTATAGTAACTGTTTAAGAGGTCCATTTAACATCGCCCTTACCTAACTTCATGAACTGAGGGCTTATTTATATGTGGATTAGAAATCGCAGTATGATGTTAAATTGACGTATCACATTCATTTACGAATGATTTTCTTTAAACTCCAGACATTGGTCACCGAATCGATTGTTTACAATAAGCAATCAAAATCGTATTTCAATATGATCTTGAACGTCAATTTTAAATATCTAATAGGCCTTAAAGCCGACCTAAACTTGGGAAATCCCTAGAAGTAAGATATCGAAAACTTTAGCTATCCACTCTCCACGACCACCCGCTTTATCCACAACCGCACCTTACCGTAAGTTAAAACGTAACAACAAAAATACTGACACATTTGCTACAATATTAAACCCACAGAAAATGTCAGAACAAGATGTGGCAGAATTCGCGAAGACCCAGCTGACACTTCCAGATAAAATAGATCCGGCAGACGAAATGTCTTGGCAACATTACTTGTATAGCAAGTTAGGTTCGAAGAGTAAGAGCAATATAACTGTGGAAACTGCTGAAAATAAGGCCAAGATTATTGATGATACCGTCGAGAGAATCGTCGCTATGAGTAAAGTGCTTTTCGGATTGCATATGGTAAGTTATTACTGTTTTGGTTTTTAGTTATTTTAAGGAAGTAGGTTTGGTTACGTGGGTATTATTAAGCTAAGTTTAAGAGGGGAAATAGGTTTTGTATTAGCATTTTTATTTTGAGGATATTTTTATAAGTGCTTATTTTTTATTATCATACATTACAAGATGTTTTGTAGAGTATATTCTGTATTTAATGAGTATGAGTGCTATACCTACGTATTAGAATCAACTTTTGGTTTAAATTTTCGACAATTCATTTCAGTTTCTAATGTATCTTGAATATAGAATTCTACTAAAGTTTTTTATTGTTTCCCAACAAAACGTAATTTATTGAAATTATTATATTTATGTCATTATTTACACTATGCACACCCAAATAGATCGACCATCCCCAACAAATGAGTAAGAACGTGTACCGGTCGGTGGTGTCGATACAACGCAAGCGCGCCGTCATCGCCTGCTTCCGACAAACTTCACTACATTCTCTGCCGAGGTCCTTATAGCGTGCCGTGTGAATGTTGTGTACTAACTGTAGACGAAAATAAAACTTTTTTTACTGAAACTTGAATAAGTGGATTAATTATAAATCATTCGATTGATTGATCATCAATCAATCGGTTGATAATTTACCAATCAATGAATTGAAGAACTATCAATCAATTAATGAAGTATCAATCAATCAATTCATAAATCTCTTTGCCAGCGTCAATCAATTGTTTGATCAATAAATGAATTTTAGACTAATTTAATGCAGGTCTCGTTTTCTACACTCGTTTTATGTGTGTGTGTGTTTGATGTGTGATCTTTAATACTAAAAGAATAATGGCCATACTTTTAACGACGAAAAATAACCTTTTTTTTCTATTTGAATGTTGTGAACCTTGCCAATGGACAAACAAACATACAAACTGTTGTACAAGACAGCTTTTCCTAACAAAACGTTGTAAATAAATAAATACAATTGTGCATGCTGCTATGGATCTAGGCGACGAAGCCGCGACAACGCTCGGACGTGTGGAAACGCGTGCTATGCGCGGCTAGAAAACGCGCCGCCATAGCTTGTCTGCGCTCCACACATCTTTATAAGATGAGTCGGTAGGTTTGAGGGAATATTGTGAAAATTCTGGAATCGCCATGGCGAGTTTTGAGAGAAATTCGTCTTCTTGGAGAGATTCCACCAAAATTCTTCGCGAATAAAAGATATTTACCTACGCTTTTTTTCGCGAGTTAGCATTTTCGCACACAAAGGTTGCAATTTCGCGGATTAGAAACGTCTGCACGCAATTTGTTAAAAATATTCCAATCCAAATCTTAAAATCCTTTTTGCTAGAGGAAACTCTATGCGTCACAGTGCCGCACACCGGTGGAGTTGCCTTTCAGATACACGATGTTGATGCATAAATAAAAATATTTTATTTACGTCGTCTTAACAAAGCTTGTTTGCATGGATTTCTCAACTAAATGTTATTTTTTTTGTTAGCCTTTACCCATTCGTCTATTTGGACCTTTTATCGCTTTAACCCAAAAAATAACCGTCGAAACATAGCATCAATATATTATTATGTTTTACAGACATCGAGCGTGTAACATCTTCGCTCGCACGTACTACGAGCTCTGGTTGGAAGAGGAGAACATTGGACAAGAAGTAATGATAGAAGATCTTACTGTAAGCTCTGAAAAACATTAGTTAAAGTATAGATAGGCAACTACGATAACTTATTTCTTCACTGTATGATAAGAGGCCTGTGCCTTGCAGTGGGATATTAAAAATTCTGATTATAACGATGAACAAATTACAATAGAAACCTATCCAGTATAAAAACTTGAGAATTTTCAGCTTCATAATTTGTAACTTCAATCAATAATTTTTCATATATTATTCAATATTTCCCGCTCGGAAAAAACACTTGTTGCACGGATTAAGCTGTCATGATTTTTTACCGGTAGTTATCCAATTTTGTCGTCATTCATAACCGGGACACTAAAAAACCGGGTAGAAAATTCTAATGTGAAAGCACTCTTAAGAGAAAGATGGGGCAAGTTTACAACATCCCAAAAATCTACGTGAGAATAACAAAAGCACTGGTTTCCAGCAATCATTCGAAGACGCAGAGCTGAAGAAGAGTGACGTGGTGGAGGAAGGTGAGAAGCCTGACCCCCTCACGCAGCTGGTCACCACCTTCTGTCGCGGTGCCATGACTGAGAGGTCCGGCGCTTTGCAGGTAATATCTCATTGTTAATTAATGCTGTACTAGCTCCCGCCAGCGGTTTCACCAGCTTCTTGAAGAAACTTCTTCGAATACCCAGATATAAAGCAGCCTATATATTGTTCTGATGTATAAGCTATATTACTTACTACGAAATTTCTTGAAAATCCGTTCAGCCATTTGTGCGTAAAGAAGTAACAAACATAGACAATACTCACAAAGTTTGCCCTTTATAATATATTTAGTGTGATTTCTTGTGTTGTAATTCTTACAATTTAGTTTTTTTTAATTGTAAAGAAAAATCAATAATTATTTCTTCTTCTTTTGTATGTTCGCGCATAACTGCGTAGTTTTCCAACCGATTATCAAATTTTATCAAACAAAAATATGTTTGTCTCTTCACAGGAGGATCCTCTATACATGTCTTACGCACACATCATAGCGAAGTCCTGTGGAGAAGAAGAGGAAGAAGGGGGTGGGGAGGAAGAGGAAGGGGGTGGAGAAGCAGAGGCTGAAGACGAAGGCAGAGCCAGTATACACGTGAGTCATGGAAATTTAGACTTTATTGTAATACTGATAGGGTATAGGTTTAAATGTTTACTACGTTATTTAGTTACTTCATGACGATGACGATTAAAAATGTTATATGTTACACGCAGAAAACTGTGGATATGTTTATGGTATGTATTTTAAATTAGGTTTCACTATTCCGTGTTCGTTAGATAAATCTATCGGCATCCGATCCTTTCGTGGATATTTCAAAGGTTACCCAAAATTACAATGGATTGCCAAGTCTCTTTCGCTTTTAATTAGCTGTTCACAGTGGTTCCAAGCACGACCCGAGGAATCTACTTCACGCACCTTGATGAAAAACCATTCTCTGGTTCTGGACTATTTGTGTTCCAATTAAATCAATTCAATATTTTATTGTAATAGACAAACAGGTTAAGTTACTATTATAGTAGCAAGGATTATAAATAAACTCCCATTTTCCAAACCAGGAACAAGAAATGGAGAAACAAAAGCTCCTATTCCACCAAGCGCGGCTGGCGGACCGTGGGGTTGCCGAAATGGTGTTGCTGCACATCTCCGCGTCCAAAGGCCTGCCCAGCGAGATGGTCATGAAGACTTTACAGCTCGGTATTAGTATACTGAGGGGCGGCAATATTGATATACAGATGGTGAGTAATAATAGCGTCCACGAATACATACGACAGAATACACAGATATACATACAGAATACAGCCAAATCACATAGGAAGTTGTGAAGGGCGGGCGTTTTTGGGACTGTCTTTTGTATACTTGACCTTCAAAAAGTGCTGATTTTCAGCCTACTTTGAATAAATGATTTTAGTTTTTTTTTTTGAATGATTATCGACCATGGAGGATGTTATAAGAAGATCAACCAGCTGCGCAGGACTTTAATAGTGCACAAGCATTTGCAAAGACACAGGTGCAAACCCTATTTCTACGCTCTCATAGTCCGATGGGACGGCCATCCCATACGACCAGAGAGAGATATTCGGTAACGGAATTGATGTGGTTTTTAGGCACCAGAATGTTTAAGTAAAACACAATTTAAGACAGAAAAGTCGAAAATTTTTTAACATCTTTTACAATCGAACAGCAAGAGGTGACATTGGGACGTAAAACTCCTTTCTTGGCATATTTCACAACCCAGGAATAAAAAACAGGCCCCTATTTATTTATTAACTAAAACTAGAGAAGTTTGCAGGCCACTTTACAATAGTTTTCGCAGTCCTGCAATTCAAAAGATTTTAAATAGGAAGATTTCAGATATTCAACGTTAATTTTCAAAATTTCCTTCCGATGCAACTATAGCTGAAAGAAAAAGACTAACTATTCCGGCTCGCTGTGTGCCTACGCCTAGGTGCTCCCACTGGGGCTCCGCATCGCTGTCAATGCGGAGAATTTGTGGACTGCCTTGGGCACCATGGTCTTTCTTGTAGCAAGAGCGCAGGTCGCATGGCACGGCACGCCAGTATTAATGACATTATTCGTCGGGCTCTTGTCACCGCCGGGGTGCCAGCTGTTTTAGAACCCAAAGGCTTGGCACGTGACGATGGCAAGAGACCAGACGGGATGTCCATAATGCCATGGAAGATGGGAAGGTCTTTGGTGTGGGACGCAACATGTGTCGACACCCTTGCACCTTCCCACCTTCCCAGCACGGCGAACTGTGTCGGTGCGGCTGCTGCAGCTGCTGAAAACCTCAAACGGCGCAAATATGTAAACCTAACCGGTAATTGCATGTTTGAGCCGTTTGGGGTCGAAACATTGGGACCATGGGGCCCAAGTGCCCATGGTCTTTTTAGAGAAATAAGCAGACGCTTAGTGGAGTCCACTCGTGACCAAAGGGCTGGCCTATACTTCGGTCAAAGAATTTGCATTGCCATTCAGCGTGGCAATGCGGCCAGCCTTTTGGGCACGATTCCCGCTGACAGCGATGCGGATGAGTTTTTTGATACATAATTTTAATTTGTTTATATTTTATTAA
>NWSH02000571.1:5639704-5656391 GCA_002382865.2 Heliothis virescens
CTAGGTCACCCATCCACGGACCGACCGCGCCAAGCGTCGCTTAACCTTATGATCGATCGATCCGCGCGGCTTTGACTTAGCCACGAGCTCTTCCACTTTTTCACTTGGTTGCTCAATTATTTAAGTTTATATTTTTCCTCCAGATTGGCACGTTTCCTGGAGACGGCAGGTTCAGTCCTGAACTACTTCGAACCATTCCTGGGCCGTATCGAGATCATGGGCGGCTCCAAGCGCATCGAGCGTGTCTACTTCGAGATCAAGGAGTCTAATATAGAACAGTGGGAGAAACCGCAAATTAAGGTATAGTGCTGCCAATCTTTTTGTCGCCATGGAACATTTTTAGGTATCAGCAGAAGACAGAAGTAAGGTATTTGTACTCCGAATTCAGTTGGAACGCCATTAACTTTTAGTAAATTATAGGTACTTAGACTGTTTTGTGAAGAGGAGTTAGAATAATATGAACTTTATATTGAAGTACTTATTGTTTAAAATTACATAATATTGTCAAATATAGTTATCATTATCATCTTATAATGACGATCTCATTAGTCACTTAAAAAAAACATTCATTTGTTACTATATTAGTTTCAATGAGATAAATTATTATTTAAGCATCACTTATTGTTATTGTTTTTATGTTTAGACAAAAAAATACATAGATACAAATATTACCACGGTAAAAAAATATTTCCAAATTCTAACAATCTATAAATTTTTCAAAATCTTTGATCTTCTCCAGGAATCCAAACGCGCGTTCTTCTACAGCATAGTAACAGAAGGTGGTGATAAAGAAAAATTGGAGGCTTTCGTGAACTTCTGTGAGGACGCCATCTTTGAAATGACGCACGCGTCGGGACTGATGGCCGCGTCCGAAGAGTCGGTGGGAGGGACCAAGAATAGAGAGGCCAGCTATATGTATATGGGGGATGATGATGATGAGAGGTGGGTGATGAAAAACCATACTAATATTTTAAATACGAAAGTAATTGTCTGTCTGTTTGTTACTGCTGAACTTGAATGAAATTTGGGATATTTAAAAAGGATAAAGACTATATTTTATCCGGGTGTGCGGAGTAGTTTTCACGCGTGCGAATGGATCCGTGGGAAACAGCTAGTGGTTTATTTGTTTTGGTAAAAACTTGGTTTAGTGGTAGATTTTTTTCAAATCGGTTCAGTAGTTCATTAGATTAGCTTGCGAAATCAAATTAACAAACTCTTCTCTTTCTTCTCCGAGATAAACTAAACAAATTAACTTACCAATTTCAGAGCCGGCAAAGATCCATTCCGTCGCGGACTCCAGTCAGTCAAAGACGGCGTCGCCACGGCATTTTCATCCTTATCTCCTTCCAACATAAAGGCGAAAATCGCAGACATGCAGCAAATGCCACCAGCCGAACTAGCTGTGGGCTTCTTCAAAATGTTCTTCTATCTATTCTATTACTTGGGCTATGGAGTTCTCGTCGTTGTCAGGTGAGAATTTGAACCTTATTTTGTGTGCAATAAGGTCGATAATGGAAGGACGTCATAAGTGATTTGTTACGTTTGTGTTACACGCTACGTTTGGTGCACAGTCATTGGTAAATGCTTCACTATTCTCAAATGTGGTTGTTGGGTTTTATTGGCTTGTGACGTCATTAGAAAAGTAAAATATATTTTAAGTAATAATCGTATTAAAAATATGTTCCCAGATATTTTATCAAACCCGATAGATATGGCAATACTTCACTAAAATTATTCCAAGTGTTGCCACGAGTTACAATATTTTGATATTTTATTCACAATTAATATTTAATATGTCACAAGTCGAAAAAACTCCTCTATCTGTAAATACACGATTTATTTATTTTTCATTCACAATGACGCTATTTCTTCCTTATTTTCACATTCTTATAATCACCAATTTGTGAAGCATGTGCGTGTACAAAATGTGTATATTTTATTAAAATTTATGTATAAATGTCTGTCTGTACAAAGATGTATGTATAGATATGTGTGTGGAAATTATTTAGTGCACAGATTCTTCAGTAGCAGCTTAAGCACGAAGGCAATGTTAACTATAGTTTAGGAGTATATTTGTATAGGTATCTGTATTTAGAATTCCAAACTGAACCTTCTAATGCCCGTTTCTTACATAAAGAGATTATTCATTTTGCTAACGGATGACATAATCCTCATACAATAAACGTTAAAAGTTACCATCCGTAGGCAAAATTAATCGTTTATGGTTTATAGAAGTCGGGCATGAAGCAATAGAATAGTCTGTGTATCAATGTGCCCTGCCCAAAGGGAGTAACCCTTTTAGCTTTGACAATATCTGTATCCATATTTGACTATGTATCCTTTTGACTCTTGAACCCAAATTCACTTTAATACCCCGCTATAAAAATAAAAATTTACTATATAATTGTAGCTTGTAAACTAATGTCAATGATAATATTTATCGATATTAGAACATTTATGGCCAAATAGTTTGGAATCCTTTTGAAATACATTTTCTTCAATTTACGAGAAGTTGATGACATACGATTTGTGTCCATGTTTGTGTCTGGTATGAAAATGCTGTAACTGAATCCCTGTGTATAATCCCCTAGCTAGAACATCCTTTGTAAACTATTATAAAAACCACAGCTACACAGCACCACTATCGCTTAGTCCCTTACACAGCCTTGCAAAAAAAACGCACCATCTTCCTTTGGAAAACCCCCCAAAAAAGCCCAAATCTGACCCAAATTTTCATCCAGGTATATATTCGGTGTGCTCTTGGGTCTGATGCGAGGTCCTCAGACGGATGAACCGCCTCCGGAGCCGACGGAAGAGGAGAAAATCGGTCAGTTGAGACACAGGTTGCTAGCGACACAAAGTAAGAACAACTCAAGGTATACACGTGTGGGGCTTCGCTCATACCGCGGTTGGTCACTGGGGGACGGAAAATATACATTATTAAAAGAAATACTTGAAATAAAGTGGGTGGAAAATATCAGCTTAGATTATTATTAAATTTTTTCAAAAACTTTTTTCTAATAAATTGTACAGACGACAGCAGATCAACGTATACGAATCTGTCAAATTTTACCAATCGAATTTTAACCTTCCGCAATTGTGATAAGGTTGAAAATCTATTGCAGAAATTTGACAGATTAACTTAATGTGCTGTCGTCTGTACCTTATGTTTTGCCTCTAAGGGTTAACACCACAGGTGTCGACAAACAATTGAAGTTTTTATTCAGAAAAGTAATATGATATTTGATTCAAGATAAGGTTGACTTTGATTGTCAATTGAAATAAAGCCACAGAACAATTTTTTTTTAATATTATATTTAAAATTTTAAAGATTTTTCCATAATTAAAATATCTTTCCATTACTTGTTTAGGTCTAGTGACAAAAATGGCAATACTGAATTTAAATTAGAAAAACATCAGATGTAATTTTTTGACGAGAAAAAATAACGAATTCTGCTATTATTAGAGTCCAACAGTGACCAATCGCTTCAACAACAAGAAACACTTAATCGCCAAACGCAGGTTTAACAATAACACCTAATGTTTTCAAAATTATGTTCATTAATCATTAATTGGCGTTAATTGTATTAATTGTAACATTATCGGCTGGTTTCACAAGCTCCAGATAGAGTACTGGATAGCTAACTAACAGATCATGACATAGAAAAGTAATCAAAAGGAGAAACTTAAAATCCATACAAACTTGGGCCTGGCGTTATACAGGGCTGGGATTTGGCCATAAGTTAGAGTATTTAGAAAGGTTTCAATAGCCTAAGTGTCACGTCTCCTAGCAATGGTCATATTGGTAAAATCAGACAAAGCTATATTTTATGTTTGTGTTCAATATTCCCGGTGTATATTATCTTTGGCGTGGTTGATGGCGTTACCGTGTTTAAAAGAGAGCTGTGTTATCGTTACAAAGCATAGTATAATTGAATTTTGTAAATAACATTAAAATTAAAAGTATTATTTTGGTACATATCTCATTCATGTAACGCCAAAAATGGTTCTCAGGCCCAGAATTAGGTTTCTCCTTTAAAACATTTCGATGGCACTATCTGTCAGATAGCTATTTAGAACTTTATCTGGAACCTGTGAAACTCGTCGTATATGGTGTAACAAATCTGCTTTTGGATAACAGGTAAGCTAACAATATATGTGGTTACATACTTTTGAACATATACAGGAAAAAATATATGTTGTGCAACGTTTAATATCTATAACTTATCGTTGTTTTTTGTTTGTGAATATATTGTCATCGTTGTCGTTTATATATCACTAATACCAGGGCATAAATATTGCCTATTTGCCTATTTTGGAGATCTTTCTTACAAACACATAATATGCGGGTAGTTTATAACTTCAGACTTAAGACCCAATTTATAATCTATGGCCATACAACACACTTTTTGTAACTTGTATATTCCCATATGTATGTATTTCGTTATGCACCACCCCTATATACACTCCCTATGTACTCCCTTATGTACTCTCCCCTATGTATTCCCCCTATAAACTTCCTTATGTATTATTCTTCCGTTCTCCCCTCTGGACTCTACCTGTACAATCCCTTGTTTTCTCTTATTTACTTTATTATCTATTCTTCTTATATACTTCCTTACATACTACTCCTATGTACTCTCTTATGTACTTATAAACTACCCTTCATCTACCTATCTGAATTTAATGAACATGAATTTTTAACCATATACATGCGATAGATGCCACAACCTTTTTTGAGGGTTGGATCCGTCCCTGGTTAGTCCCGTTAACTAAACAACGCCATTACTCAAACTACAAAATTTACATTTTCATGGGTATCAATAAAAGTAATATTGATTATGTAATAAACCAGGTTCTCGACATCTCCCGGCGTTGCCTCCAGCTGATGATACGGGACAGATGCAAGTGTCGGCATTCGGACTCGATATCACCAAAGAAGACAATGGACAGTATGTATATTTGTTAAAATCCTTTCAAATAATAATTTGTATTTGTTTTGTGGTAAGTTTGCGCACAAACGTTTGTGACATCTTTGAAGTGGGCGCACAAAATGTCAACTTAGACTTTTAAAAATAGATTTTTGTGAAAATAAAACGGTACAAATAAAAATTTCAAAGAAAATAATGCACCTGAAATAATTCACAAGTTTCGCATGTCCAAAGGTTATCTCATGTGCCTAGCCTTTCCCCAACTATGTTCCAAAGGTCACACAAACGTTAATGTAAGCTACGGCGTAGCGCTACACAAATGCTACGGACTACGACGTAGCACTGTGTAACAAAACCGTTTTCGAATACGTGAATATAACTAAACTAGCTTTCACCAGCGGCTTCACCCGCGTCCCGTGGGAACTACTCGACGCACCCAGATAAAAAAATAGCCTATAGCCTTCCTCGATAAATGGGCTGTTTAACACTGAAAGAATTTTTCAAATCGGACCAATAGTTCCTGAGATTAGCGCGTTCAAACAAAGAAACGCTTCAGTTTCGCCCTCGGTTTCATCTGTGTTCCAATAAAGTCATATCCTGTATTTTTTTTAAACTTTAACATTCACAATATTAGTAAGATAAATGAATTAAATATGTTTACTATTCTGTCATCAATCAATATACATATAGAAATCAACCATAAAACTTCCCCATAATTCCAGGATACAAGTAAAACCTCACGAATCACCCAGCACATCCACTCCATCATCAGGCGAGGAGGCGGAGGTGTCACCCGACGAGAGCGCCGACCACACGGAGGAGCAGAGACCGCCTTCTCTTATCGACCTGCTTGGGTATGTAATACAGACAGCTTTAGTCAGGCACTTTAATTTAGGGACTGATTGAGGCAAATTCAGGCATACATTCAGGAGAATTTTATGCTATTTTTCTGTTTAGTTTAGGGATTGTTTATTTGAACGAAGTAAGTGAAATGATGACTCTTTCTCAGTGACGTAGCTACGAAGGGGCTACCTGGGGCAGTGCCACGGGGCCCCCAAGCTCTGAGGGCCCCTCGAATAAACCTGAGGGGGCCCCTGAACTTTTCAAAGTTACTCTCATTTTTAAAGACAATAAAGACAGGTTGCGACCTTAAAAAAAAGCTCGCTCGTTTGTTCGCACATGATACATATTTTTTCCTTTAAGGGGCCTCATTTTTCTATTTGCCCCGGGGCCCGCGGTTACCTAGCTACGCCACTGCTCTCTCTGTGGGTGTCCTGATTAAAACATATTTTTGTTCTTTATGATGCTCGATCTGTACCAGGTTCGTTAAGATTTGAGGCTCCACGCATAAAAAATATTTGCAATCACAGCTAGATATAGTTTGTATCTTTTAACACTAAGCGGTAACTGTTACCCAAAATAACAAAATGTTTTCTACACATTACCAGTGGGGAACAAGCTAAAAAGCAAGCTCAGGAGAGGATGGAAGCTCAAGCTGCTCAACAAGCTGCCATGTCGGCCATTGAAGCTGAAAGCAAAAAGGTAAATAAACGAAACTATATTGTCTATGCTTCGTATATATTGTTAATGACATCATATTGTCTGTGCTTCGTATACATAGTTAACGACATCATATTGCCTATGCTTCATATAAATATTTAGATACCTTAGAATATATTTAACAAAATCTGCCGAAAAGTTCAGCTTTTGTAAATTAGATTTAAATTATCATAACATTATCTGCTTAGAAACATAAAAATATCTTCTACAAATAGTAAATGCATAAATTCTCCAAAGATTTCAATATACATGCAGATAGTTATATATTAATTTATATCGCTTTCTGTATAGGTAATGTATAATAAAAACCGTTTAATTACGCTAAAGCCAAACTGTTTGTCGTCACAGACCATTGTATCACCGAAATGGTATCTCGGAATTTAGTTTGCAAACTGTACTGACATAAATATTCATTACATCATTGCCATTTTTGCCATTTAATGCAGCCTGGACGCTCGAAATCATTTTTGAGGCCAAAAAAGGTAAATTATATAGCTCTTGCACAACGTACCATTTGATGACTGTTAACTACTTTTCAATTTGCTTGAGACTCCATTTCCATGTAACCTATTTGTCAGCATATCATATTAATCTCAGACTATCTCTGTACAGACGCCAGTCCATCAAGCTACGAAAATCTGTAAAATGTCTTCAATCGATTTTCAACCTTATCACAATGGAAGGTTTTGATTGATAAAATTGTACAGATTCAGGTAGGTTGACGTACTGTCGTCTTTACCAAATTTCATCAAAATCAATTCATTAGTTTTAGCGTAAAGCCCGACAGACGCTTACTTTCGGATTTAAATAAAGGATCCCCAGCGTTATTCATTTGAAGCTACTTTTGTTCCTTTACATATCCTTTAACCATCTATAGAGATTATAAAAATAATGCCACTAAACCCCTCATTTCACCTCCCCAGGCAGTGCAAGGGCCCGCACCATCAGCGCTATCTCAAGTGGACCTGTCCCAGTACACCCGGCGCGCAGTCTCGTTCCTAGCTCGCAACTTCTACAACCTGAAGTACGTGGCGCTCGTGCTGGCCTTCTGTATCAACTTCGTGCTGCTCTTCTATAAGGTGAGTAAATATATATTTTTTTTGTCGAAAAAGCATTCTTTGGAGTTGAAATTTTCGGTATTGGATAGAGTGAAAAGATAGCTGAAAGATGGCAACTAAATACATAATATATGGATAAATAAATAACTAACAAAAAATAAACAATATATTAAAAATATGATTCTTTCGCATCGCTTTCATCCGGTAACGTGCCCAAAAGACTGGCTGCATTGCCACGTTGTATGGCAATGCTTATTCTTTAACCAAGAACTGAAATGGATGAATTGAGTTTATTTTTTTTTTGCCGTAATGTAAGCAAGATTTAATTGAAATATCCTTTTACTGTTGCAAAGCACATTTGAATAGGCTATATTTTATCCCGATTCTCGAATTAGTTCCCTCAGGAAACGGATAAACTCGCTGACGGAAGATATTACAAAATAAAGCACTATCGCAATTTTGTTATTTTGCTGAAGAGTTTAAGGTGAATGCGACCACTAGAAGCGGGAAATTCAAATATAAAAGGTTTTTTCATGTTTTACCTAAGTTAACATTCAATATGAGGCGTGATCTTATGATTGGCGGTTATAATATCCCACAAAGTAATTTCTGATGTCCTTGTTTAACTCCGAAACTTCTTACAATTTAAATGTAACTGTAAAAAACTTTTTATTGCNCTCTGTGGGTGTCCTGATTAAAACATATTTTTGTTCTTTATGATGCTCGATCTGTACCAGGTTCGTTAAGATTTGAGGCTCCACGCATAAAAAATATTTGCAATCACAGCTAGATATAGTTTGTATCTTTTAACACTAAGCGGTAACTGTTACCCAAAATAACAAAATGTTTTCTACACATTACCAGTGGGGAACAAGCTAAAAAGCAAGCTCAGGAGAGGATGGAAGCTCAAGCTGCTCAACAAGCTGCCATGTCGGCCATTGAAGCTGAAAGCAAAAAGGTAAATAAACGAAACTATATTGTCTATGCTTCGTATATATTGTTAATGACATCATATTGTCTGTGCTTCGTATACATAGTTAACGACATCATATTGCCTATGCTTCATATAAATATTTAGATACCTTAGAATATATTTAACAAAATCTGCCGAAAAGTTCAGCTTTTGTAAATTAGATTTAAATTATCATAACATTATCTGCTTAGAAACATAAAAATATCTTCTACAAATAGTAAATGCATAAATTCTCCAAAGATTTCAATATACATGCAGATAGTTATATATTAATTTATATCGCTTTCTGTATAGGTAATGTATAATAAAAACCGTTTAATTACGCTAAAGCCAAACTGTTTGTCGTCACAGACCATTGTATCACCGAAATGGTATCTCGGAATTTAGTTTGCAAACTGTACTGACATAAATATTCATTACATCATTGCCATTTTTGCCATTTAATGCAGCCTGGACGCTCGAAATCATTTTTGAGGCCAAAAAAGGTAAATTATATAGCTCTTGCACAACGTACCATTTGATGACTGTTAACTACTTTTCAATTTGCTTGAGACTCCATTTCCATGTAACCTATTTGTCAGCATATCATATTAATCTCAGACTATCTCTGTACAGACGCCAGTCCATCAAGCTACGAAAATCTGTAAAATGTCTTCAATCGATTTTCAACCTTATCACAATGGAAGGTTTTGATTGATAAAATTGTACAGATTCAGGTAGGTTGACGTACTGTCGTCTTTACCAAATTTCATCAAAATCAATTCATTAGTTTTAGCGTAAAGCCCGACAGACGCTTACTTTCGGATTTAAATAAAGGATCCCCAGCGTTATTCATTTGAAGCTACTTTTGTTCCTTTACATATCCTTTAACCATCTATAGAGATTATAAAAATAATGCCACTAAACCCCTCATTTCACCTCCCCAGGCAGTGCAAGGGCCCGCACCATCAGCGCTATCTCAAGTGGACCTGTCCCAGTACACCCGGCGCGCAGTCTCGTTCCTAGCTCGCAACTTCTACAACCTGAAGTACGTGGCGCTCGTGCTGGCCTTCTGTATCAACTTCGTGCTGCTCTTCTATAAGGTGAGTAAATATATATTTTTTTTGTCGAAAAAGCATTCTTTGGAGTTGAAATTTTCGGTATTGGATAGAGTGAAAAGATAGCTGAAAGATGGCAACTAAATACATAATATATGGATAAATAAATAACTAACAAAAAATAAACAATATATTAAAAATATGATTCTTTCGCATCGCTTTCATCCGGTAACGTGCCCAAAAGACTGGCTGCATTGCCACGTTGTATGGCAATGCTTATTCTTTAACCAAGAACTGAAATGGATGAATTGAGTTTATTTTTTTTTTGCCGTAATGTAAGCAAGATTTAATTGAAATATCCTTTTACTGTTGCAAAGCACATTTGAATAGGCTATATTTTATCCCGATTCTCGAATTAGTTCCCTCAGGAAACGGATAAACTCGCTGACGGAAGATATTACAAAATAAAGCACTATCGCAATTTTGTTATTTTGCTGAAGAGTTTAAGGTGAATGCGACCACTAGAAGCGGGAAATTCAAATATAAAAGGTTTTTTCATGTTTTACCTAAGTTAACATTCAATATGAGGCGTGATCTTATGATTGGCGGTTATAATATCCCACAAAGTAATTTCTGATGTCCTTGTTTAACTCCGAAACTTCTTACAATTTAAATGTAACTGTAAAAAACTTTTTATTGCGAAATATCATAGTTTCGACAGTTACATTTGACAACATGAAAAAAACATTTTATATTTGAATTTCCCGCTTCTAGTGGTCGAATGCACCTTAACAAGAAACTCCATGCTATTCCAGGTATCTACCCTGGATGGTGAAGGTGGTGAAGGTTCAGGTCTGGGTGACATCATCGCCGGTGGGGGTTCCGGATCCGGGGCTGGCTCTGGCAGTGGAGACGGTAAGATATATTTTTTGAACATTTTTTGTAGTCGAAACATACCTTAAATATTTAGTTCTGATTCAATATAAAAACAGCATAGTTACGAATACCTCGTAATAAGGTCTTTGATGAGAACTTCCATACATTTTGGAATAGTAAAAAAAAACAAATGTAAAGTAATTAATTTTATCAAATCAAAAGGAAAATGAAGAACATGAGATAGATAGACCTATGCATAAAGTTCGGAAAAAAAGTGATGGTAAAACTTAAATGCTCTACCAATATATATATATATATATATCTCCCTGCCCTTTTCCTAATCTATTTGGGGTCGGCGCAGCATGTTTTCTTCTTCCATTCTCTTCTAATTGCCGTCATCTGACAAGTAACATTCTTCCTAGCCATATCGACTTTCACACAATCCATACACCGTTTCTTTGGTCGTCCTCTTCCGCAATATCCATCTACATTCATACTCAAAACCTTCCTCACAACATGATCCTCACTCCTCCGCATCACATACTCATACCATGCCAGCCGGTTTCCGCATAATTTTTCGGTTATCGGTGCCACTTTCAAACTTCCTCTTATATATTCATTCCTCACTCGATCCATTCGCGTAACACCACACAATGCTCTACCAATACTTGATAGCATAAAACATTTATATCAAAGTAGTTGATTGTTTTTATTTAAACAAATTGTACATTTACTCCACCATCCCCATTCTCAGGCTCACATCTCCTGATGAAGATAAAATAATATTCCACTACGATTTCCAGGTAGCGGCGAGTCAGGGGAAGATGACGACGCGTTAGAAGTAGTACACATAGACGAAGACTTCTTCTATATGGAACACGTCATCAAGATGGCGGCCGTGCTGCACTCTATCGTGTCTCTGGCTATACTCATCGGATATTATCATCTTAAGGTGAGCCTTTTTATCAACTGCCTAGGCTTTTAGTTTAGTAGCCATGTTGGGGTCGGCATCCAGTCTAACCGAACGCAGCAGAGAACCAGTGTCTTACATGGAGTGACTGCCAATCTGACCTCTACAACCCAGTTACCGAACAACCCGATTCCTCTTGGTAAAACTGGTTGTCAGACTTTCTCACTTCTAACTACCGTAACGACTGCCCAAAGATGTTCAATTGATACACTGAAAAATGGTGACCCATCAACAGACCGATCGTGCTAAACGTAGCATAACCTTATAATCGATTGTCCCGTGCAGCTGTTGCTTTGCCACGAGATGTAAAAACATAAATGTTCAAAAGAAATAATATACGCGATTAAATTCAGAACTTCCTCCTTTTTAACCGACTTCAACAAAAAGGAGGAGGTTCTCAATTCGGCCGGTATATTTTTTTTTTATGTATGTACACCGATTACTCCGAGGTTTCTGAACCGATTTACGTAATTCTTTTTTTGTTTGATACAGAATAGCTTCGAATTGGTCCCATAAAAATTTTATCCAGGTGGGCCCGTTAGTTTTCATTTTAGGAGCATTTTTCTAAAAAAATTACCTGTAAATTTTACGTGGATGACTTGATAACAGGCCGGTGAGGCCTGTTATCAAGTCATCCACGTAAAATTTTACATACTGATAAAAACGCAAGACTAAACTAAAAAGTATAAAATAAAAATAACTACGTTAAAAAAAACCGACTTCAAAACTAAAAAGTAAAAAATAAAAAGTTTATTAAAATAATAGGTTTGATGTCGGTGCCAAGTAAGTCAATATAATACTTACGTAGTTACTTGGCACCGACATCAAACCTATTATTTTAATAAACTTTTTATTTTTTACTTTTTAGTTTTGAAGTCGGTTTTTTTTAACGTAGTTATTTTTTTGGTAAGTCAGTTCAAAACATCATAAAATATTTGTATTTCCTTCCTCAGGTGCCGCTAGCCATCTTCAAACGTGAGAAGGAGATCGCTCGTAAGCTGGAATTCGACGGGCTGTACATCGCTGAACAGCCTGAAGACGACGACCTCAAGAGCCACTGGGACAAGCTCGTTATATCTGCCAAGTTAGTCATATTAATATTACATCATCATCTGCCTAGCCTTTTCCTAACTATGTTGGGGTCGGCTTCCAGTATAATCGGATGCAGCTGAGAACCAGTGTTTTAGAGCGACTGCCTGTCTGACCTCACAACCCAGTTTACCGGCAACCTGGCACCCCTTGGTAAGACTCTGTTGTCAGACTTTCTGGCTTCTAACTACCCGTAAAGACTGCCAAAGATGTTCAAATGACAGCCGGCCACCAGTTTATCGTGCCTTCCGAAACACGGAAGAACTCGTTATGACAAGATGGTCACCCATCCACGGACCGACCGAACCAATTTTCAAGCTTTCTTTCTTTCTTTTATATTATAAACAGGGAAAAATTTAAAGTTACAAGAGACCCTGGTATAAACCTGGGTACCAACCAAAATTGATAGAAAAAATAAATTGGGAAACCAATACCCAGGGTAATAGTTATAGGGGACCCTGTGTGTAACGTTAATTTTAAAACGCAAAAGCGAATGAAAGCGATAACCAAAAAATAAGCGCAGTAGCATCGTGGAGCCGCCCGATGTCACGAAATTGAGGAAAAATAATAGTTATTATTATAAATACGAAAGCAATTCTCTCTGTCTGTCGCGTTCATGCGTTGAACAGTACCATACTTTAGAACCTAAGAACTGCTAGTATTCACATTTATGGACATTATAGTCTCAAAATATAGAAAGTTTAAGCTTCTAAGTTTTCAGATACATTTATCTTGTGGGATTGCTTCATCCTCCAGTCGACTTTTTAGGCTGCAACAAGGAGACTTTAATAAAATATTTTATTCACAAATATTTACTTTCCAGATCATTCCCCGTAAACTACTGGGACAAGTTTGTGAAGAAGAAGGTTCGCGCCAAATACTCGGAGACATATGACTTCGACTCCATCTCCAACATGTTGGGCATGGAGAAGACTTCCTTCTCCGCGCAAGAAGAAGAAGGCAGCAAAGGACTTATTCATTAGTGAGTATTCATCATCTAGCATGCCTTTTCCCAAGTATGTTGGGGTCGGCTTCCAGTCTAACCAGTGTTTCATATGGAGCGGCTGCTTATCAGACCTCCTCAACCCAGTTACCCGGGCAACTTGATACGCCTTGATAAGACTGATTGTCAGAATAGCTTTCTGACTACTAGTATAACTGCTAAAGATGTTCAAAAATCCGAGAGCAATTAACGTGCTTTTCGAAATATGGGACAACTTATCATGACAAGATGGTCACTGTTCACCCATCTATCCACGATTAATCGACCCTTGTGCAGACAGACCTTGTGTAGCCGATTACGTGGCAACGAGCTCCTAGCTAGACACATTAAAATACTGTAAATTAAACTATCCATAGACTAACTTCAATCAGAAGTTCTAAACGTCCCAAAATCGTATCCATTAAAAATCCAATAATAAAATCATTAAAAAACACACACTCACCATAATTAAAACCTCCTCTTTTTTGAGAAATCGGTTAACCTATAACAATCTCTATAATCTATTCCCAGCATAATCAACATAGACTGGCGCTACCAAGTGTGGAAGGCCGGCGTGACGATCACAGACAACTCGTTCCTCTACTCGCTATGGTACTTCTCCTTCTCCGTGATGGGGAACTTCAACAACTTCTTCTTCGCGGCACATTTGTTGGACGTGGCTGTTGGGTTTAAGACCCTGAGGACTATCTTGCAGTCTGTCACGCATAATGGAAAACAGGTGATTTTTGGAGATTTTTTTTATAAATAATTTGTTAGTTTAAGGTTTCTAGAAGTTTTATTAAGAGGTTAAACGTTCTGAGATCTATTTCGCGCACATGATAGTCTACATATTTTGATCGAAATTTATTCAGCTATTTCATTATGCGAATGCTTTTAACCGTGTACGAAGTAGTTCCCTTGAACTGCGATAGACTACTAATGTTATAAATGTAAAAGTTTGTGGTTTGTTTTTCAATCACGCTTTAACAACTGAACTTATTTCGATGGAACTTGGCTGTATAGGTTATGAATTTAGCCGAATGCGCTACTTTAGGAAGTTTCATCAGGAAGCGGGTCAAAATGAACAAAACATATACTACTTTCATCTATACTTTTATACCAATATTATAATTATAAAGAGGAAAACTTTGTTTGTTTGTTTGGTTGTAATGAATAGGCTCAAAAACTACTGGACCGATTTTAAAAATTGTTTCACCATTCGAAAGCTACATTATCCACGGTTATATTTTATGCAGGTACGGGCAGTAATTCCCACGGGATGCGAGTGAAACCGCGGGAAAACGGCTAGCATGAAAATAAAAAGAACCTTAAATGCAATAATGGAGTACTAATACCATAAATCCTTCTTATACTACACATTAAACTAACAATGAATACTATTTCAGCTGGTATTAACGGTGATGCTGCTGACTATAATCGTGTACATCTACACGGTGATCGCGTT
The DNA here is from genome assembly GCA_002382865.2 of Heliothis virescens. Taxonomy (NCBI): domain Eukaryota; kingdom Metazoa; phylum Arthropoda; class Insecta; order Lepidoptera; family Noctuidae; genus Heliothis; species Heliothis virescens. The sequence goes on from NWSH02000571.1 coordinate 5,654,646, forward strand.
CAACTTCTTCCGCAAGTTCTACGTGCAGGAGGAGGACGACGAAGTCAATAGGAACTGCCATGACATGTTGACGGTAAGCTAATTTTCTTTATGAATTTACAGAGGGACATAGAGAAGTTATACATAAGAGGTGTAACTGTACATTAAAGGGGAGTAAGGCAGTATGGAAGGGAGTACATTGGGGGAGTAGTGGGTAGTTGATAAATGAGTATATAGGAGGTGTACATAAACCAGTACATGGGGGAGTATATAAGCTAGTATATAGCAAAGCATATAAGGCAGTATATAAGGGAAAGTACATAAGGGAGTACATAGAAGGGGTACGTAAGGGAGTCCATAGAGAGAGTAAATAAGGGAATTCATACAGAGTACATAAGGGAGTACATAGAGAAAATACATAAGGGAGTACATAGAGAGAGTGCATAAGGGAGTACATAGAGAGAGCACATAGAAAGAGTACGTAAGGGAGTACATTACATACATAATACATAAGGGAGTACATAGAGAGAGTACATAAGGGAGAACATTACATACAGAATATATAAGGGAGTACATAGAAAGAGTACATAAGGGAGTACATAAGGGAGTACATAGAAAGAGTACATAAGGGAGTACATAGAGAGAGTACATAAAGGAGTACATAGAGAGAGTATATAAGGGAGAACATAAGGGAGTACATAGGGAGAGTACATAAGGGAGTACATAGTGGGAGTACATAAGGGAGTACATAGAGGGAGTACATAGGGGCGTATATAGAGAGAGTACATAAGGAAGTACATTACATACAAAACACATAGAAAGAGTACATAAGGGAGTACATGGAAAGAGTACATAAGGGAGTACATGGAAAGAGTACATAAGGGAGTACATTACATAGAGAATTCATAATGGAGTACATAGAGAAGTTATACATAAGAGGTGTAACTGTACAGACGACAGCACATCAAGTTACCACAATCTGTCAAATTTCTGCAATCGATTTTCAACCTTATCACAATGGAGGTAGTTTAATGTTTGATTGGTAAAATTTGACAGATTCGTATACGTTGACCTGCTGTTGTCTGTACATTATAGGGGAGTAAGGCAGTATAGAAGGGAGTACATTGGGGGAGTAGCGGGTAGTTGATAAATGAGTATATAGGAGGTGTACATAAACCAGTACATGGGGGAGTATATAAGCTAGTACATAGCAAAGCATATAAGGCAGTATATAAGGGAAAGTACATAAGGGAGTACATAGAAGGGGTACGTAAGGGAGTCCATAGAGAGAGTAAATAAGGGAGTACATAGAGAGTGCATAAGGGAGTACATAAGGAAGTACATAGAAAGAGTGCATAAGGAAGTACATAGAGAGAGCACATAAGGGAATTCATACAGAGTACATAAGGGAGTACATAGAGAAAATACATAAGGGAGTACATAGAGAGAGTGCATAAGGGAGTACATAGAGAGAGCACATAGAAAGAGTACATAAGGGAGTACATAAGGGAGTACATGGAAAGAGTACATAAGGGAGTACATGGAAAGAGTACATAAGGGAGTACATTACATAGAGAATTCATAAGGGAGTACATATAGAAGTTATACATAAGAGGTGTAACTGTACAGACGACAGCACATCAAGTTACCACAATCTGTCAAATTTCTGCAATCGATTTTCAACCTTATCACAATGGAGGTAGTTTAATGTTTGATTGGTAAAATTTGACAGATTCGTATACGTTGACCTGCTGTTGTCTGTACAAG
>NWSH02000571.1:5656523-5672935 GCA_002382865.2 Heliothis virescens
GAGTACATGGAAAGAGTACATAAGGGAGTACATTACATAGAGAATTCATAAGGGAGTACATATAGAGAGTACATGAGGGAGTACATCGAGAGAGTACATAAAGGAGTACATAGAGAGAGTATATAAGGGAGTACATAAGGGAGTACATAGAGAGAGTACATAAGGGAGTACCTACATTACATACAGAATACATAAGGGAGTACATAGAGAGTACATAAGGGAGTACATAGAGGGAGTACATAAGAGAGTACATAGAGGGAGTATATAAGGGAGTACATAAGGGAGTACATAGATAGCACATAAGGGAGTACATAACATACAGAATACAAAAGGGAGTACATAGAGAGTACATAAGGGAGTACATAGAGGGAGTACATAAGAGAGTACATAGAGAGAGTATATAAGGGAGTACATAAGGGAGTACGTGGAGAGAGTAAATAAGGGAGTACATAGATAGTACATAAGGGAGTACATAGGAAGAGTACATAAGGGAGTACATAGAAAGAGTACATAAGGGAGTACATAGAGAGAGTAAATAAGGGAGTACATAGAGAGTACATAAGGGAGTACATTACATACAGAATACAAAAGGGAGTACATAGAGAAAATACATAAGGGAGTACATAGAGGGAGTAAATAAGGGAGTACATAGAGAGAGTAAATAAGGGAGTACATAAAGAGTACATGGAAAGAGTACATAAGGGAGTACATTACATAGAGAATTCATAAGGGAGTACATATAGAGAGTACATGAGGGAGTACATCGAGAGAGTACATAAAGGAGTACATAGAGAGAGTATATAAGGGAGTACATAAGGGAGTACATAGAGAGAGTACATAAGGGAGTACCTACATTACATACAGAATACATAAGGGAGTACATAGAGAGTACATAAGGGAGTACATAGAGGGAGTACATAAGAGAGTACATAGAGAGAGTATATAAGGGAGTACATAAGGGAGTACGTGGAGAGAGTAAATAAGGGAGTACATAGATAGTACATAAGGGAGTACATAGGAAGAGTACATAAGGGAGTACATAGAAAGAGTACATAAGGGAGTACATAGAGAGAGTAAATAAGGGAGTACATAGAGAGTACATAAGGGAGTACATTACATACAGAATACAAAAGGGAGTACATAGAGAAAATACATAAGGGAGTACATAGAGGGAGTAAATAAGGGAGTACATAGAGAGAGTAAATAAGGGAGTACATAAGGGAGTACATTACATACAGAATACATAAGGAGTACATAAGGGAGTATATAGAGAGAGTAAATAAGGGAGTACATAGAGACAGTACATAAGGGAGTACCTACATTACATACAGAATACATAAGGGAGTATATAGAGAGTACATAAGGGAGTACATAGAGAGAGTAGATAAGGGAGTACATAGAAATAGTACATAAGGGCGTACATTATATACAGAATACATGAGGGAGTACATAGAGAAAATACATAAGGGAGTTCATAGAGGGAGTAAATAAGGGAGTACATAGAGAGAGTAAATAAGGGAGTACATAAAGAGTACATGGAAAGAGTACATAAGGGAGTACATTACATAGAGAATTCATAAGGGAGTACATATAGAGAGTACATGAGGGAGTACATCGAGAGAGTACATAAAGGAGTACATAGAGAGAGTATATAAGGGAGTACATAAGGGAGTACATAGAGAGAGTACATAAGGGAGTACCTACATTACATACAGAATACATAAGGGAGTACATAGAGAGTACATAAGGGAGTACATAGAGGGAGTACATAAGAGAGTACATAGAGAGAGTATATAAGGGAGTACATAAGGGAGTACGTAGAGAGAGTAAATAAGGGAGTACATAGATAGTACATAAGGGAGTACATAGGAAGAGTACATAAGGGAGTACATAAGGGAGTACATAGAGAGAGTAAATAAGGGAGTACATAGAGAGTACATAAGGGAGTACATTACATACAGAATACAAAAGGGAGTACATAGAGAAAATACATAAGGGAGTACATAGAGGGAGTAAATAAGGGAGTACATAGAGAGAGTAAATAAGGGAGTACATAAGGGAGTACATTACATACAGAATACATAAGGAGTACATAAGGGAGTATATAGAGAGAGTAAATAAGGGAGTACATAGAGACAGTACATAAGGGAGTACCTACATTACATACAGAATACATAAGGGAGTATATAGAGAGTACATAAGGGAGTACATAGAGAGAGTAGATAAGGGAGTACATAGAAATAGTACATAAGGGAGTACATAGAAAAAGTACATAAGGGAGTACATAGAAAAAGTACATAAGGGAGTACATAAGGGAGTACATATAGGGAGTACATTAGGGAGTACATACAGAGAGTAAATAAGTGAGTAAATAGAGAGTACATAAGGGAGTACACAGAGAAAATACGTAAGGGAGTACATAGAGGAAGTAAATAAGGGAGTACATAAGGGAGTACATACATTACATACAGAATACATAAGGGAGTACATAGAGAGTTCATAACGGAGTACATAGAGAGAGTAAATAAGGGAGAACTCTCTATATACTGCCTTATTAACGGAGGTTAATAAGGCAGTATATAGAGAGTACATAAGGGAGTACATAGAAAAAATACATAAGGGAGTACATAGAGAGAGTACATAAGGAAGTAAATAGAGAGTACATAAGGGAGTACATAGAAAGAGAACATAAGGGAGTACATTACATACAGAATACATAAGGGAGTACATAGAGTACATAAGGAAGTAAATAGAGAGTACATAAGGGAGTACACCTAGTTACACCTAGTTGTAAGACCCTCAACATTGTATACCTACACTTAGTTCGCAATAAAGATTTTTGATTTGATTTGTACATATAGGGAGTACATAAGGGAGTACATAGAGAGAGTAAATAAGGGAGTAAATAGAGAGTACATAAGGGAGTACACAGAGAAAATACATAAGGGAGTACATAGAGGAAGTTAATAAGGGAGTACATAAGGGAGTACATCCATTACATACAGAATACATAAGGGAGTACATAGAGAGTACATAACGGAGTACATAGAGGGAGTACACAAGGGAGTATATAAGGGAGTACATAAGGGAGTACATAGAGAGAGTACATAAGGGAGTACTCCCTTATGTACTCTCTCTATGTACTCCCTTAAAGATTTTTGATTTGATTTGATTTGTACATATAGGGAGTACATAAGGGAGTACATAGAGAGAGTACATAAGGGAGTACATAGAGAGAGTACATAAGGGAGTATATAGAGAGAGTGCATAAGGAAGTACATAAGGGAGTACATAAGGGAATTCACAGAGAGTACATAGAGAGAGTACATAAGGGAGTACATAGAGAGAGTACATAAGGGAGTACATAGAGGGAGTAAATAAGGGAGTACATAGAGGGAGTACATAAGGAAGTACATAGAGAATACATAAGGGAGTACATAGAGAGAGTAAATAAGGGAGTACATAGAGAGAGTACATAAGGGAGTACATAGAGAGAGTACATAAGGGAGTACATTACATACAGAATACATAAGGGAGTACATAGAGTACACAAGGGAGTACATAAGGGAGTAAATAAGGGAATACATAGAGAGAGTACATAAGGGAGTACATTACGTACAGAATACATAAGGGATTACATAGAAAGAGTTCATAAGATAGTACACAAGGGAGTACATTACATACAGAATACATAAGGAGTACATAAGGGAGTATATAGAGAGAGTAAATAAGGGAGTACATAAGGGAGTACATAGAGAAAATACATAAGGGAGTACATAGAGGGAGTAAATAAGGGAGTACATAGAGAGAGTACATAAGGGATTATATAGAGAGAGTGCATAAGGAAGTACATAAGGGAGTACATAAGGGAGTACATAAGGGAATTCACAGAGAGTACATAGAGAGAGTACATAAGGGAGTACATAGAGAGAGTACATAAGGGAGTACATAGAGAGAGTACATAAGGGAGTATATAGAGAGAGTGCATAAGGAAGTACATAAGGGAGTACATAAGGGAGTACATACATAGAGAGCTGTAAGCTAGTACATGTATGAGGAGTTCATTAGCTAATAAAGGAAGTACATAGGCCAGGACTAGGAATTGCAATCCGGTATCATTTTCAATCCGGCCGGATCCGGCCGGATTGGCGTGAATCCGGCCGGATCCGGCCGGATTAGCACATATGCTGAAGGGTACTTGGCCCTCACTTTCGGCTTGACGGGTCTACACCGGGCACGGTTGCTTCGGGAGGTAAATGCCTGTCCCCGTGGCGGCAATTGTGGGCGGCAAACTCTCGCGCCCAGCCGTGGTTCAAGCCATGGTGAGGGGCGAGAGGGAATGGGATGCCGTCGCCTCCTTCTGCGGAGCATTTATGCTAGAGAAGCAAGTGGCGGAGCGACTGCGAATTCGCACCGCTCATCCCAGCCGCCGCGGTGGATTTGGTGGACAACACGGCCGCCGGGTGTCGAGAGACGCTCTGTGGGTCTGTGGGCGGTGAGTTTTCTGGTGGCTCATCGTCCTTCCGTCTCCTAGGAGACGACACTCCCGTGTCGGCAGCGCGCGTTAATCCACGCGCTCTTCAAATAAATAGGTCAACAAACCCCAGCGGGGCCCACTAGGGCCAGAGCCTGACGGGGCTGCGGGATTGTTCGAAAGAGGTACCGCTGCTTTGGCACACAAAGGGCTCCAGAAGAAACACGGTGGGTTTTAGTCAAAGTTTGACTGGTTCCATATTCGTCAGGTCAGGATCTGATGATGGACACCCTAAGAAATCGAGGGCAACTCATGAAAATTGCAGGCAAGCATCGAGTGAAAACTTGATATTGAGTTGATTATGGCTTAATTATTGCTTACGACTGCCACAGTGGGTATTACAATATTATAGTTTTAGACCCAAAAACTGAAAAGCATAAAATAAAAATCTCTACAAAAAAAAAAATAACCAACTTCACAAAACACTGAAAGGAACCAAATAAAACTTTTAACATGGATCTAGAAGTCTGTGGCAAAATAAACACTGTCAACAGACCGGCAGACACCTACTTCTAGAGCCATGTGAAAAGTGTTATTGTGTCCCTTTTACTCCCTCTATTTCTTACGAAGTCATTAATTTTTAAGTATTTCCTCTTAAGTAATCTGTTTCCTTTTACTTTTGACTCCCCAATAACCTTCTTTTTCTTGAGGATTTGACTTACTAGTACCTCTTTCACTATATTTTTCGCGATTTAGAGTTTTACCGGATCCGGCACCGGATCCGGTGCGTTAGTGCCGGATCCGGTAGGTCTAGAAACACACCGGATCCGCCGGATTACCGGATCCGCCGGACCGGATTGCAATCCCTAGCCAGGACACACACAAGTTTAACTTGCCCGCGTGAAATAAAACATCAAGACACATCAACAGCATGTACAGACAACAGCACATCAAGTTACCACAATCCGTCAAGTTTCGGCAATAATTTTTTAAACTTATCACTGGCAAAATTTGACAGATTCGGGTATCGTGACCTGCTGTTGTCTGTCCATAGGAGTACATAAGGGAATTCTTACGGGATAAGCATACGTACGGTCCGGGGTCATAAATGCACTAGCAACTTGCCATCGTTCCTATTTTAGCCGTATAATATGTGTTGCGAAGGTTTAAAAGTTGCTACTGCATTTATGTCCGCTGTAATTACAGACACCCGCAAGACAAAATATCTGTACTTCTTTTGTAACACTAACCCCTGACCCTTCGGTCCGCAGTGCTTCGTGTTCAACTTGTACAAGGGTGTGCGGGCGGGCGGCGGCATCGGCGACGAGCTGGAGCCGCCTGATGGAGACGACTCCGAGGTCTACCGCATCATCTTCGACATCTCCTTCTTCTTCTTCATCATCGTTATCCTGCTCGCTATCCTGCAGGGTAAGCTATTCAACGACAAAGTTTTATCAGTTTAAGGCTTCCCGCACACTGCAGACTAAACAGTCGGCCGACAGTCGGTCCGATGATAGACAAAATATTTTTTTTAAAGAAAATTGCCAATTCAATTGAAGGTTTCAGTGCGTCTTATACCGACAAAAAAGTTCATCATTGTAATTTGCATACTACCATTCATCTTCATATTGATTTATGAGCCCGAACAAACTATCGGCCGACTAAAAGTCTGCAGTGTGCGGGAGCCATAAATTGAATGAGGAAAACAAGTGGGGTGTCGAGATGATCCCAACAAATCATTTTTTATATCTTACCGTGGTAATTATATCAGTTTTTGTATAACAAAACAATGTAAGAAAAAAATAAATTATTCTTATTTTTATTAATTCGTTTTTGAACTCGAGTTTAGATGAAAAGTATTGGTGCAAGCCACCCTAAATATGAATGTACCAATATAAACAATTTACTATTTCAGGTTTGATCATCGACGCGTTCGGAGAGCTGCGTGACCAGTTGGAGTCGGTCAAGGAGGACATGGAGTCCAACTGCTTCATCTGCGGCATCAATAAAGACTATTTTGATAAAGTACGTATTTTTTGAACAAGTTTATTTATATGCCTTTCGACTATTAGCCAAAGATGAAATAATACCGGCCAACTGCGTGGTTCCGTACAAAAATTTATATTCTTATTTGATTATAGTTTTTATTGTATTGTGTTGCGTATGATTTGTATATGTTGTAAAAAACGGACGGCCAGACGGACACTGAAGTCTTAGTAATAGGCTCCCGTTTTACCCTTTGGCTACGGAACCCTAAAATTTTGGATAAATAAGTGTGTAATAATAGTTCTGTTTCGTACCAGGTGCCGCACGGGTTCGACACACACGTGCAAAGGGAACACAATTTAGCTAATTACATGTTCTTCCTCATGCATCTCATTAATAAACCCGATACGGAGTATACAGGTATGTTATCTATACTATTATACTAAACTAGCTTCTGCCAGCGGCTTCGCCCGCTTCCCGAGGGAACTATTTCCCGTACCCGGATACAAAGTCGCCTGGCCTGTTGTTCCTCAAGGTCTATTCTGCCTCTCTACCAAATTTCATCAAAATCGGCTACTGGCTCAGGCGTGAAAGCGTAACAGACAGACAGTCAGAGTTACTTTCGCCTTTATATATAGGGATTATAAAGCTGAAATGTTTGTTTGAACGCTTATCTCAGGAACTACTGGACCGATTTTAAGAAATCCTCAGTGTTAGATAGTTTATTTATCGAGAAAGAATAAGTGTTTTTTTTACCGGGTATGCGAAGTAGTTCCCATGGATTGCGGGTGAAACCGCTTGCTTGTCTTGTGAATACCTCACTGAAAGTTTGGACTTTGTTTCGTTCGTGCAGGACCAAATTTATTAATTGTTTTTTTTTTTATATACTCTAAACCTTTATTTTATGTCCTCAGGTCAAGAAACCTACGTATGGAACATGTACACACAAAGATGTTGGGACTTTTTCCCCGTGGGAGATTGTTTCCGAAAGCAATACGAAGACCTCATGGGAGAATAGACAGGCCAAGGATGGCAACACTCGCGTATAGTAGCAATCTGTTATTTATTGCTCAAGCAACACCAAACGTCTATGGTTTTAATGAAGATTCGTTGTTTATGGTTTTGTAAATAATTGTGGGCTATTGAAGATAAATATATAATATTTTAATAAGGAAATAATTTAATATTTTTTATTTGAATTGCTTTTATGCTTGTCTCAAGTTACAATAATAAAGTACCTTTAGTAAATCGTGGTTGTGGAATAAAATCTAAAGTACACGAATCTTTACTAAAATCGAACAAAATAATCTATCAAATAGCTTCAATCGTAAAGTTCAAATTCTAGAAATTTCTAAATAAATAAATAAATTACTTAAAGTAAAAAAAGAGATACTTTTTCTATTTCTTAAGTAAATGTAACTTAAGGTGGCCTTTCCATGTAAACTTTTCTATTTTTAACTATTTCGATATAGTTTATGTAAGATAAATATAAATAAATAAATAAAAATTGTTAAATAAAACTATTTAATTGTACGCTTCATGGAGTTTTATTTTTCCTTAATTTTTAGTTCTTCAGTCTTAACAAAACTAAGCTTACTTAAAACTATTTATGTAACATGTTTTTAGGAAATTATTTTTATTGCTATGGCCGACATGACTTATGGCCGAATCCAGAAACGTCACTTAATTTTAAAGACTGCTCAAACAGCATTCCATTACTGTCACACGTTATGGAAATTGCTATTTACGGCCGTTCCCAATAACCTATCTATCTCAGGATTTGCTTACTAAAGATAGAATTTTGACATTAGCCTCATACAAGTAACGTCAAATTCCTATCTTCCTATTATTATTATTATTATTCCTATCTAGATTTGCTTACTAAAGATATCTCTGGAGATAGACAGAATATTGATTTCCGCAGTAAGTCAGACTTTATCTTTCAGTATTTCGGGATGACATTATCAATTAATCAGCAATGAACTTACAAAACTCACAAAAATGAGAAACTCATCTTTATTACAACAAAGGTATCATAATATTAAGAAAATATTAGTAAACTAAAACAACAAGATATAGTAAATGACAGATTAATAAATACAGTTAGGGCCAGTTTTATAGTTCCAGATAAAGTTCTAGATAGCTATCAGACAGATAATGCCAAAGTAATGTTTTTAATTTTGACTACTTTACTGGCATTATCTGCCAGATAGCTAATCTTTATAACTTTATATGGAATCCCTTACAATCGTATATTACATGCATAACAAATGTCTTTTGGGCGGGTAAGTGTGCGTTATTAAAATTACGTGGTAAGTAACACTAACCCTTTAACCGCCAAGCTTTTTTCAGTTGGCGTGCCCCCAGCGCCAGGCACGTGGAAAAGGAAAGGCTTAAACATCATAATACGTTCAGAAATTGAAATAAAAAACACAGGGCTTTTTGACGGAAAAAACCGACTCTGGCGGAATAAGCCCGAATTCGTTTGTCGGATAAATCGGCGGTTAAAGGGTTAACAAAAAGTTAAAGATAAACGCAATAGAATGACAGTTATTTTCGTAATTTTTTATTGTAAAGTTAAGTTATATTTTTATGAAAAATACTTTGCAATTCCATGTCGTCAATGGACGCTCATGATGGATATCATTAACCAATCTAACTGTCGATTTCATTATTAAAGATTGAACTTGAACAAATAATACATACCCCATACAAATAATGTCAAATTCAATCTCTAGTAACCAATTCGACGGATAGACAAGTTATTGGAATTAGTAGTTAGTGAATTTTAAGTGATTTTGTTTACTAAACGAAATTACTTACTGCAAATAGGAAATCGAACATCCTACAATTAATTAATATTATATTTTTATAATTCAAAAACACTTCATCCTAATNCAAAGTCGCCTGGCCTGTTGTTCCTCAAGGTCTATTCTGCCTCTCTACCAAATTTCATCAAAATCGGCTACTGGCTCAGGCGTGAAAGCGTAACAGACAGACAGTCAGAGTTACTTTCGCCTTTATATATAGGGATTATAAAGCTGAAATGTTTGTTTGAACGCTTATCTCAGGAACTACTGGACCGATTTTAAGAAATCCTCAGTGTTAGATAGTTTATTTATCGAGAAAGAATAAGTGTTTTTTTTACCGGGTATGCGAAGTAGTTCCCATGGATTGCGGGTGAAACCGCTTGCTTGTCTTGTGAATACCTCACTGAAAGTTTGGACTTTGTTTCGTTCGTGCAGGACCAAATTTATTAATTGTTTTTTTTTTTATATACTCTAAACCTTTATTTTATGTCCTCAGGTCAAGAAACCTACGTATGGAACATGTACACACAAAGATGTTGGGACTTTTTCCCCGTGGGAGATTGTTTCCGAAAGCAATACGAAGACCTCATGGGAGAATAGACAGGCCAAGGATGGCAACACTCGCGTATAGTAGCAATCTGTTATTTATTGCTCAAGCAACACCAAACGTCTATGGTTTTAATGAAGATTCGTTGTTTATGGTTTTGTAAATAATTGTGGGCTATTGAAGATAAATATATAATATTTTAATAAGGAAATAATTTAATATTTTTTATTTGAATTGCTTTTATGCTTGTCTCAAGTTACAATAATAAAGTACCTTTAGTAAATCGTGGTTGTGGAATAAAATCTAAAGTACACGAATCTTTACTAAAATCGAACAAAATAATCTATCAAATAGCTTCAATCGTAAAGTTCAAATTCTAGAAATTTCTAAATAAATAAATAAATTACTTAAAGTAAAAAAAGAGATACTTTTTCTATTTCTTAAGTAAATGTAACTTAAGGTGGCCTTTCCATGTAAACTTTTCTATTTTTAACTATTTCGATATAGTTTATGTAAGATAAATATAAATAAATAAATAAAAATTGTTAAATAAAACTATTTAATTGTACGCTTCATGGAGTTTTATTTTTCCTTAATTTTTAGTTCTTCAGTCTTAACAAAACTAAGCTTACTTAAAACTATTTATGTAACATGTTTTTAGGAAATTATTTTTATTGCTATGGCCGACATGACTTATGGCCGAATCCAGAAACGTCACTTAATTTTAAAGACTGCTCAAACAGCATTCCATTACTGTCACACGTTATGGAAATTGCTATTTACGGCCGTTCCCAATAACCTATCTATCTCAGGATTTGCTTACTAAAGATAGAATTTTGACATTAGCCTCATACAAGTAACGTCAAATTCCTATCTTCCTATTATTATTATTATTATTCCTATCTAGATTTGCTTACTAAAGATATCTCTGGAGATAGACAGAATATTGATTTCCGCAGTAAGTCAGACTTTATCTTTCAGTATTTCGGGATGACATTATCAATTAATCAGCAATGAACTTACAAAACTCACAAAAATGAGAAACTCATCTTTATTACAACAAAGGTATCATAATATTAAGAAAATATTAGTAAACTAAAACAACAAGATATAGTAAATGACAGATTAATAAATACAGTTAGGGCCAGTTTTATAGTTCCAGATAAAGTTCTAGATAGCTATCAGACAGATAATGCCAAAGTAATGTTTTTAATTTTGACTACTTTACTGGCATTATCTGCCAGATAGCTAATCTTTATAACTTTATATGGAATCCCTTACAATCGTATATTACATGCATAACAAATGTCTTTTGGGCGGGTAAGTGTGCGTTATTAAAATTACGTGGTAAGTAACACTAACCCTTTAACCGCCAAGCTTTTTTCAGTTGGCGTGCCCCCAGCGCCAGGCACGTGGAAAAGGAAAGGCTTAAACATCATAATACGTTCAGAAATTGAAATAAAAAACACAGGGCTTTTTGACGGAAAAAACCGACTCTGGCGGAATAAGCCCGAATTCGTTTGTCGGATAAATCGGCGGTTAAAGGGTTAACAAAAAGTTAAAGATAAACGCAATAGAATGACAGTTATTTTCGTAATTTTTTATTGTAAAGTTAAGTTATATTTTTATGAAAAATACTTTGCAATTCCATGTCGTCAATGGACGCTCATGATGGATATCATTAACCAATCTAACTGTCGATTTCATTATTAAAGATTGAACTTGAACAAATAATACATACCCCATACAAATAATGTCAAATTCAATCTCTAGTAACCAATTCGACGGATAGACAAGTTATTGGAATTAGTAGTTAGTGAATTTTAAGTGATTTTGTTTACTAAACGAAATTACTTACTGCAAATAGGAAATCGAACATCCTACAATTAATTAATATTATATTTTTATAATTCAAAAACACTTCATCCTAATTTTCAAATATAATACAATACATACATTTGGTTTCACATTGCCAATAGTACTCCAATTTTATTGTAACAAATACTTTAGAATTTTCGTATCGTTTAGAAAGCTTACATAATTATAAAGAGCCTAAATACTGCTTTTGTAACGAAAAATTATGAGAAAAAGTTTTTAACTATTGAAATATTACAGATACACCGTTCTTTTAAAGAGTGATTTTTAACCGACTTCAAAAAAAGAAGGAGGTTCTCAATTCGCCAGTTTTTTTAATCAATGGTAAATATAAACATAATCACTCATTCAAACTGTTATTTAGCCTCTTACACACCAAGATATAACCCTTAAAATTAACTATCCAAACTAACTAACTGACGGTTGCTTATGAGCTAAATACAAAGTAAATATGCTAGATAACGCGCTAACTAAAAATATAACATCAAACCATCTATGATAGAAGTTAAACTGTAGATCTCCTAATACCTGAGTTATGATGATACGGTATTCGGAAGGCATATTCATGCGCATGAGCAACACTGACGAACAGAAATACATTCCCATTATCTGAGCGAGGATCAATACTATGATGTTTGACGATTTCGATGATGAGATCTTGTAGAAGAACTGGAAATAAAAATAAAAGAAATTAACTAGCGGAAAACGTTGTTACTAAGGGTAAGTGGGTTGAGGTGGTCATATAGGCAGTTGCTCCATGATACCAGATAGGCAGCACCACAATTAGAAGGTCATATAAGCAGTCACTATATAAGGAGGTGAAATAGGCAGTAGCATCATGAGAAGGTCAAATAGGCAGTCGCTCCATGAGGACGTCACGTAGGCAGCCACTTCATAAAGTCAGATAAGCTAGGTCACACAGCTAGTATACACACCTTGGTGAGAGTCAGCAGCAGTCCCCGGATGCTGGTCAGCACGATGCAGCCGACCAGTATGAAGGACACGTGCTGTGACCAGAAAGCCACGTCGATGTGCCAGCCGAGCCAGTGCACCACGATCTCCAACCCACGGGTGACAGGGTCCTTCTTGCCGACACGGTCGAATACTATGTTTATGGTTGACTGGAACAAATATAAAAACATTCAAATCTATACTAATATCAGTAACTACTGGTCTAATTTGAAAAAAATATGTCAGTGCTAGATAGCCCATTTATCGAGGCATGCTATAGACTACTCTTAACCGGGTGCGCGGGACTTTCTCATGGGACGTGGGTGAAGCCGCTGGCGGAAACTAGTAACTTATAACCGCATACTAAAACGCCACACAATTTTAAGCACTGCTCAAACATAATTCGATGACGCTAAGTTCTGACTTAGCTGAGTGCTTAGTAGAGTGCGCCGAAAACGTTACAGTATTTTGAGGATAAACCTTTTTTTGACTCAAGTAATAATAAAAAACAGTTAACAGGATTAAAAAAAAACACAAAAAATATTAATTAACAAAACTGATTGGCGCTTTGACACAGTTGGGTAAAAAATAATACTCGCGACTGTACTCAGGAAAAAAGTTTACCACAGAGCTCGATAGATGGCGTTAGTAGAAAAATTAGATCGCGCTATGGTTTCGTTACCGTGAAACATAGGGGTCCGCGACCAACGCTTTTTGTTACATACGTAAAGACGACCTGTTTTTAAGAAACAAGATTTATCTTGAAAGGGCGCTGATCGACTAAATGTCTGGTCAGTGCCTATAGAATTTATTGAAAACCAGCCAAGGGCGAGTCAGACTCACTCACGAAGGATTATGAATATTTACAAAAAAGCGGAAAAAAACGTTATTTATTTGTGACTTTTGACCTTAAAATTTATTAGCTGCGTACAACCCTACCATGTGTAAGTTTTGAGACAACGTTTAGGGTGTCAATATACAAGTATTTGGGTCATTCTTCTTTTTAACCTACAATAGTTTGTCTTCCTCTCGAAAAAATTTATTACTTTGATCAGAAATATTTTTTTTATCAGTTTTCTAACGTTTTTCACCTCTGTATACTAAACATAAAAGGTTAAAAACCTTTAATAATAATTTATATCGTGAATAACAAAGAATAATTTAATATTTGATATTCGTGTAAGAAAAAATTTACCACTTCGTCACATTTTATATTAACTATTTTTGTATATATTTTTAACAGCTAAGAGTTTCTGTTTTTTTGAGCTAGACTTAGTAAATATTTGTTATTTAGTTAAGCATATGAATAATAAAAATATGAAGATCTGACCTTATATAGTACAAAAAACTTGTTTGTGACGGAGGTGTTCAAGAGACACGTCTAATTCTGATAAAACTTTTAAATTTTGAAAAATATGTAAAACTTTAATGAGCAAGTTGCTTTTGGAATCCACGATGTTTAAATGACGGTTAGAAATGACACCATTTGACAATGTATATATATTTTTTTAAATCAATTTTTTACATCAAAACAATCAAAACAATCCTTCGTTCAAATTGCAGGTTAAAAAGAAGAATGTCCCATTTACAGACTTACAGCTGGGTATATCGAATTCCGAGATGCTTACCTAATGGAAGCTTAAAAGACTGGACTACAGTGTCTATAGAATTTATTGAAAATCGGCCAAGTGCGAATAGGACTCGCGTACGAAAAGTTCCATACCGTTAAGTATAAATAATCACATTAATTGTATGGGAGCCCATGTATTTTTGTTTAGTTTTCAGCACTTGTTATAACGGTAACAATATAACATCACGGTTCTTGAGATACAGCCTGATGACAGACGGCCAGTTTTACCCTCTGGGTACGAAACCCTTAAAAATAGATCGGTCTGTCCAAAAGGAAAAAAAGACCAAAAAGAAACAAAAAGTGCACTCGCTTTTTGGTTCACTTTTTGATAAATTAAAGCTATATATCGCCACTCAATTTTAAGAACTACTACATCGTTCGATCCCGCTTATTTTTACGCAAATGATAATAAAAAACAATCAACAAGATAAAAACAAAATATAATATCACTAAAAAGTTAATTAAAAAAACTGATTAGCACTTCTGGCAAAGTTAATACTCGCGACTGTACCCAAGAAAAAAGTTTACCACCGAGCTCGATAGATGGCGTTAGTAGAAAAATTAGATCGCGCTATGGTTTCGTTACCGCGAAATATAGGGGTTCGCGACCGACGGCTTCTTGCTTCGTACGTAATAACGACCTGTTTTTGAGAAACAAGATTTATCTTGAAAGGGCGCTGATCGGCTAAATGTCTGGTCAGTGCCTATAGAATTTATTGAAAAAAAACCAGCCAAGGGCGAGTCGGACTCGCGCACGAAGGATTATGAATATTTACAAAAAAGCGTTATTTGTGACTCTTGACCTTAAAATTTATTAGTTACGTTACAACCCTACCATGTGCAAGTTTTGAGACAACGTTAAGGGTGTCAATATACAAGTATTTACAGACTTACAGCTGGGTATCTTGAATTCCGAGATGCTTACCTAATTTAAACTTAAAAGACTGGACTACAGTGCCTATAGAATTTATTGAAAATCGGCCAAGTGCGAATCGGACTCGCGTACGAAAAGTTCCATACCGTTAAGTATCTTTATACTTAACGGTATGGAACTTTAGTACTGATTCTTTAATCACATTAGTAGTATGGGAGCCCATGATTAAATCAGGTTAATCACTCGTAAAACTAAGATCTGTCATTTTGCCCATCTGTCATATTGCGATTCTGTTGTTTTGCGAATCTGTTATTATGCGATTCTGACCATTTGCGAGTAGGTGCCAACATTTGGCATTCTGCGAGTCTGTCATTTTGCGTTTCTGTCATGATACGCCTAAACCGTTTTTTTGTTAGTTTTCAGCACTTGTTATAACGTTAACAATATAACATCACGGTTCTTGAGATACAGCCTGATGACAGACGGCCAGATTTACCCTCTGGGTATGAAACCCTTAAAATAGATCGGTCTGTCCTATTACAAAGACCAAAAAAAAACAAGAAGTGAACTCGCTTTTTGGTTCACTTTTTGATAAATTAAAGTTACATATAAAACGCCACTCAGTTTTAAGAACAACATAAACATCATTCAATCACGCTTGTTACGTATCGGTACCAACATAGTTCTCCACAACGTGACTAACGCCGTGTCACGAGGCCCAAATCAGCTGAATCAAGAGATTATACTTATTTTTCATGCAACGAAGGTTCTACGGAATATTGCAACACCCAAATTGCTCAATCGTCACCTCGTGTCGCCCCGCCTCGTGCCCAGCTGCGAATCGCTGCATCATCGGTCACCTCATTAGATGTGACCTCAATAGAATCTTTATATTGAGTAATCTATATCTATATCTATATCTATACATATAATAAAACAGTAAAAAAATCGTGTCTGTACATTTCATATTTTTACAAAACAAAATATGTAGGGTTATTAGAAATTGAAAGAAGAGTAAGAATTCGAAAAAAAAATTTTGTCTGTTTGTATGTTTGTATGTTTGAATGTTTGTTTGTTTGTTTGTCTGTTTGCACACGCTAATCTCAGGATCCACTGGACGGATTTAGATGAAACTTGGCAGACATATAGCTTATATATCAGAATAACATATAGGCTATATTTTTTTTGGAAATTCGCTCTTTAAGGGGGTAAAAAGGAGGGGGTAAGTTAGTATGAAACTCCGTCAGTTTTGAAGCTAATTCGAT
>NWSH02000571.1:5686309-5714077 GCA_002382865.2 Heliothis virescens
TTTGTTTGTTTGGTTGTAATGAATAGGCTCAAAAACTACTGGACCGATTTTAAAAATTCTTTCACCATTCGAAAGCTACATTATCCACGAGTGACATAGGCTATATTTTATCCGGGTACGGGCAGTAATTCCCACGGGATGCGAGTGAAACTGCGGGAAAACGGCTAGTTATTAATAAATGTTTTTTATTTTTATAGACAAACATAATCAACATATTAAAAATATTTAATGCCTGGGTTAGTTTGGGTCTAGCTTCTTTCTATATTAGACAGTTTCTTTCATAAGATAAACAATGGCATTTAGATACTTGAAAACTTGACTGGCTGCTCTGCATTGATGTTTTCATCAAACATTTATCAACAAGACGTTAAAGAAAGAAATACTTCACCTGTTCATCAAAGAGAGAGTTCAACACTTCAGAAATGACTATTTCATAATCATAATTATTTATATTCACTACAATATCATCGTTTAATCCGATCGGCTTGTCATGTATGGCGCTCATACATAAACAGCAAAAATCTTTATCACCATTTACAATGCTTCTTAAAGCATTATTGACTGCCGTCATCTTGTTTTGTTAGTCATGTATTTTATTTCAACGAGAAATTAAGTTTTAAAATAGTATTTTTCAATAAACAAACAATGCAAGAACATCGATAAGACAAAACGAAACGAAAACGAAAGTGAAACGAATGATAAAATGTCAGTAATTTTTTGCGTCATCCGTCAATGTCAGACTGACTGATTTCTGCATTATTTTAGTGTGGTGAATGAATATTTATAGTCGATTTTACCATTTATATTCTTGTTAAAACATATTATAATATCATCTAAAATATTTTGTATAGAATCTTTACGTGATTAGCTTTCTCTCACGGTTCAACTGGAGCCTTAGAGCCCCGAGAGAATAAATCCCATCATCACCAGGATAAAAAGCTTCACTCTGAGCAAAATTTCATCACAATCTGGTCAGTTTTTGATGGTACAGTTATAATATTAGTAACCACTCAAATCCACTTCTAGATCAGAGTGGGGCAATATCAGAGAATTCTTCAAATACAGCGTTGCGTCCTTCAAATTATGAAGTTTATTAGTTTGGTTGAAATTATGGATTCAAATAGTGTTTTAAAACTTTTGCTACAGATTCTAATGCCACCGACTGAAAAAATGAACAAACGATAATATGGATAAAGGTAGTCGAGTGACATCTTATTGTAAATTGTTAACAGATAATCAATTAGAATAATCTGGTCAGGCACTAGCCTATGTAGTCAATTTTAGTCTGTGGATACGTCATTCGCATATTTTTGCACAATAAAATAGATCCGAATAAAATTAATTAAAATAATTTAGAAAAGCATGTTAATCTAGCTCAGTGTTGTGATAATTGTGTATTTTTAAAACTATACAGTGTCATTTAATCGAGGTAAGTCTTTATTATTCCTAAATCTGAATAAAATAATTACGTGTAAGCTAAGTGAGAAGATTATAATCAAATTTTGATTTATTACTGAAACTCTTCATGATTGCGCTTGAATTGGGTTTAATTTTATAATGTCGGTCTTCACGGCTCGTTTCTTCCTAGAAATGTACACGTAAAGAGTATCGATTTCGTGATACTATTTGGTACCTATTTTTTCCGACCGGTTACCTCATAAACTGCATTGTTATGACAGAAAGAGGCGTGTAAAATTCATTCTAGTTACAAATTTGTAGTATTTAGCTAATTAATAACCTCACGGCATCATTCAACTAGCCCCCAACATGGGTGCTACATTCTAAATCCAAAATCTTCTAGCTGGAGTGCCAAAGCTAGTCTAATTTAAGCTTTATTATGATAGGTCTAAAGCTTAGAATTCCAGGGCGTCTCTTGAATATTAAGGTCTATAATGGAGTTAGCATATTAAATCTATTACATAAGTTTAATTAATGTACAGGGGTCTCGTAATAATTGCAGCAAAGCAACAATTTGTATAATCTAGTTAATAACTTAATGAAAAATGTTATTAATCTTGGTACCATTAAATGTTAGTTTTTACATTTGTAAAGGAGAAACATTTAAACTTTACAGAATTTTGTGATAAACAGAGTATAAAACATTCAAATTATTCACCACTAGCCGTTTTCCCGCGGTTTCACTCGCATCCCGTGGGAATCACTGCCCGTACCCGGATAAAATATAGCCTATGTCACTCGTGGATAATGTAGCTTTCGAATGGTGAAAGAATTTTTAAAATCGGACCAGTAGTTTTTGAGCCTATTCATTACAACCAAACAAACAAACAAAGTTTTCCTCTTTATAATATTAGTATAGATTGTAACTTTAAGACTAACAAAATAATTATGAAAGTAAAATGAAAATTGTTCCAGAAACTTCTTTTGCTTTTACATCGGTTTAATTTCTTATACTATACCATATCTGGAACAGTCAAATTAATTGAAAAGGGTTGCTATCATCCTGTTAAAACTGGTTGCTATAATTCCATTTTTATAAATAGCTTGGATTTTTTTTTTTTATAATGCTAACCTTAATCTTGTACATTACAGATTAAAAACATTATCAGCTAAAATATTCCTCATTATCAAACAGTTTAAGATAAAAAATGATTGATTATTTCATAACTATGAGGCTCGTAAATATTCCATTATAATCCTAAATGTCAGAAATACAATGTTATTCTGGATTAAACCAAGTCGTTCTATTTGTTAAAAACGTAACATATTGTTGATATTGGCATGATAATAACTTATGTAATAACTTAAGACAGAAGGTCCTTTAAGTAGAGACTAAATAGATTAACCAACTTGGTATTACATGGATCCCACAACTATTTTCGGTAGAGAGACTGAGCTGCGAGACTTGGGTTTTTTACATGATGTTTTTGATGGCATAGAACTATTTCAAAAGTATTTACAAAAGGGGTTTAAAAAATGGACCAATCAGTAACTCAAGGAATACCGAATCTAACAGTACATGTTAGGTATAACTAATAATTGATTAAATAACTATAAATATTTTAACCCATTCACTGTCTATAAAGTAGACACTATAGTTAAACAATTGGTGTGTATCTGGGACAGGGAAAGTGTTAAGATTATTTCTTAAACATTAACTGTATTTTTAATACCGCATTAGACTTTCAATTAAAATAAGCCTAATAGAACTTGAAGTCGGATCATCAGATTTCTTTTACTCCAAATCAACATTACACTTCAACATACACCTTTAAAATCTATACTAATATTATAAAGCTAAAGAGTTTGTTTGTTTTAACTCGCTAATCTCAGGAACTACTATTCCGATTTGAAAAATTCTTTCAGTGTTAGCCCATTTATAGAGGTAAGCTATAGGCTACTTTTTATCTTGGTGCACCGAGTAGTTCTCACGGGACGCGGGTGACACCACTGGCAGAAGCTAGTTACTTATATAGATATAATTAATAGGTAAATAAATAGTCACACATAACTATGACATCATTTTCACATTAAAGAGATATAACTAATGAACTTTGCTTCCAACCTTTGAACTTTGGCCGATCTCAGCTCGGTCCTGCCTCAGCTTTTAATATTTGTCATTTAAAAGATAACAACTAATTGAAGAAACGTGCAGGCAGTTATCATGATTACTATTAGTATATCGTATATTTTGAACATAAATATGAATTGTTTGAATGTGTGATAAATATCGCACTAGGGATGGGCAAAAAATATCGATATATCAAAATATCGATATTTTTTCAGAAAAATATCGATATAAATCGGCGATATTTTTTTCCGCGATATATCGATATTCGATATTTATTTTCAGATATCAAATTCGTATCAAAATCGATATATTTTTTACAGCTCTGTATGTCTGGTCATGCGTCACAATATCATCATTTGAAATTGGATTAATTTCTTAAATTTAGAAAAAGGCAGGCTGTATGGATTTATTTTTTTGCTTCAAACACAAACAAAAATTATAGACTATGACCTGCTTGTCTGTTTTGTTTGTCTGTGACAATGACACTGCTTGTTGGTTTGGTTGGTATCACTGACTGCGTGGTGGTGTGTTGGTTGGTTGGAGTGTTGGTACATAAATCCGAACAAACCAGTCATGGCCGGTTTCTGAGTCTCGCTATCGAAAGGTTATCTATTCATTTTTAAGGGAAAATGAATAGATAAACCACCGATAAAGGTGCTCAGAAACTGGCCATTAGTCCTCTATCTATCTAGTCCAGACATGAGAAATTATTAAACCAGAATACTGCTACGTCAGAGGTTCCAAGCAGAGGCTGTGTCCCAAATGAGCTGAATTCCTTAAAATTTCGAACATTTTGGCGATTTTTATAATTGAATTTTTTGCAAAAATATCGATATATCGAAATATCGATATTTAATGGCTGATATATATCGATACATTTCAAAAATATCGATACGATATATATCGATATTTTTTTCCCAAATGCCCATCCCTANTCATGTGGGAGTAGGAAAAAGATATACTTTGAGTTAGAGCAAGTATGATAAATGCTATGTATCTTCTATTACGTAACTCAAGTTTGGAGGCAAATATTTACGAAACAAATTGTCTGGTAATCCAAAAATAGTCGATCACGACAAAGTCAACATACGTCATGAGCACACGCAATCTTTTTTTGCGCTATTCGGAATCATGTGCGTTTCGACACAACAAGATCTTTTAGTAAGGAAGAAGCCAAACTGCCAAATAAAAACACATTTAATGCCAAAGAAAGGAAGCAAGTTTTACTGCGTATGTGTCACCTCTGTGTATCAAAAATCTTATAAATAAACTTGGAACTGCTCATTTGGGAGTACGTGTGTCCCTAAAGTCATTGCTCTCAAACGAGTCTTCAAGTGCGAAAACTGGAAAATAATTATGAAGTCAGAAGTTGACAGAAAAGTGACACGTTGGCAATGTTGTTTGGTGTGATCGATGTCTAAAACTACAAATCCCAGGTTTGAATGAAATTTTCCTCATAACATCTCAATGAAACATCATCTATTTATTCACACTTTGCGGGGGGGCTTACACCTAGAATGAAATAGAACTCTCGTTGTTTTTTTCCTTGTGGTCACAAGTTTTAGTGCTAGTCACCCTGATAATGGACTAACAAGGTTTAACCACATTCAACGTGTTTCACAATACGGCCAGCAGTTGCACTTGTCTAGTCGCATTGTCACAATCAGTCGCCAAAATAAAGAATATTGTATAAACAGCTTAAAACTATTCAGCGTGCCCTTGATGTGCACATCGCCTACGTCAATTGTATTTTTAAAATACAATTGCGTTGTTCAGTACAGGTGTCACAAGATGTGTTTTATTGCTTATGGTATAAGTCTTACTTCATCATAGTCATGGGAAAGTTATTTACTTTCATTCAAGTCATGTGTCATGCGGTCTCCTGCTGAAAAAGTGCCAAACTTCTTATAGTCGTCAAGAGCTAAGCATGACCATCACGCCTGAGTTGAGTGACCAGAATTATTTTTAATTATGACAACATTGTAATCGTCTGATCATCCGATTTGCGTTATAAAGGCGTACCCTTCGCAGATCTTTTCATGTTGTTTCATAATGTTACATAAATGTCTCGCAATCGTGACAGTATTCAAAGATAAAGCTAGCCCCCTCCCTCAACTCATTATACGGAGCATAAAAACTTGCGTCAATGCCACCTTGACAGCTAAAACCGCTTTCATAGCAGCCGGGGGTGTGTCTGTTTGATCCGCTTACGTAAACATTAGCAAACCAAGGCCGTTGACGTTTTTATTGCTCCGAAAACTGTCTGCCAATTTTTGGACTACGAAGTTGATAAAAGCTTCGTAAAAAGTATTTTACCAATAAAGGAGCGATGGAAAATCAAAATGGAGAAAAAATACAAAACAAGCTATCATTTGTATCGAAGGACCAAAACTTTTAGAACTGGTTAGTCCTTTTTTTTGGGTACAGGAACCAAATATTAAGGCCCTGAAACCTGCTGAAATAAATGGTCCTTTGGTGTGAAGGTCACCCCTTCACCAATATTAACAAAACACAGAAACCAACGAACTCAGACTTGTGGTAATAAAACAGCCACGCCTTCGACTTTTTAAATACATTCTGAATACAAATACAAACTCGTTTGCATTTAGACTTTTATCGAACGCATAAACAAGCGTGACGTCACGAATCTTGTTTGGCTATTTAGTAAACTGTTAAAACACTTTTGTTTTCTTTAATCGGAATAATTCTAGAAATATTTAAATCAATTCGTCAGCGTTGTTTTTATTTCTGCTTTTCGCTACATTTCCAAACAGGATATAAGGGATTTCCCTTTGTTGCAATATATTGCCAATCAAATGGCTTAAATCCTTCTACCTTGTTAATATTAAAAACGCAAAAACTTATCACGGCGGATAATCTATATTCAGATATGATTACATTCTCCCTTCCCATAAAAAAACATGTA
This sequence comes from Heliothis virescens, assembly GCA_002382865.2. NCBI lineage: Eukaryota > Metazoa > Arthropoda > Insecta > Lepidoptera > Noctuidae > Heliothis > Heliothis virescens. The sequence continues at coordinate 5,692,765 of NWSH02000571.1, forward strand.
GAAAGTGGGAGTTATTGACATGGGACTGTTTATTGCAATTTTCTCACCAACACGCATGCCCAGCGCGGTGACTATGGGCAAATCCACCAGGTTTGGTTCAGCAGTGGGCGTCCACGGCTGTGACCAACGATTGTAATTTCAGAAATCTCATAGGATACAGTGCCTCAATTAACTTGTCTGCTCTGAAGTTAGCTAGCAGCGTAGTCACTAGTAACGACAGTCAGAATATTTGCAGAAAACACAATTGCTCAAACGCGAGGCATCAAATGGCTGACTTCGGAACGGCAAAATTATTTGGCGTGAACAGTGCATTTCGACATTTTCCCATTACACAGAAGGGTGAAATCATGGTAAAAAGTCTGGTTCATTCTTAAACTGCAGATATTAAATGGGATTTAAAGAATTAGAATAAATATCATCGTGTTTCAGAGACAATTGCCTTTGTTGCAATCAGTTCAATGTCCCTTTTTAATTGTAATTTAAATACTGTTCCTTTGCTGGATGACATCATGATGCTAATGTGAACAATGGAAGAAAACCTTTTTTAATTAGATGATCTCCAAGGGGCCAAACTTTATCGATACATGTACACTGTACAGACGATAGCACCATCAAGTTACCACAATCTGTCAAATCTGCAATAGATTTTCAACCTTATCGCAATGGCGGTAGGCTAATGTTTCATTGGTAAAATTTTACAGATTGGCATACGTTGACCTGCTGTCGTCTGTACATACAAAACCCTTTTTTGACGACTTTTTTACGCAACAGTAGTTGTTTGATACACTTTTTTTATTAAATTTTTCATGTGGAGACGAAAGAGTGTACGTATTGCAAGAAGGTGAGGACACCTCCTGATTTTAAAAGGGAGCACCTACGCTTCTTTTCTTGACGGTTTAAAGATAGTTTTTGATCAGAAATACTTCATACATTACGCCCCCCGTTTTACTAGCGTCCTCAGGGAACTACTTGGCGCAGCTAGATAAAAAGTAGCTTATAGCCTTCCTCGACAAATGGGCTGTCTAAGGGTCATGGCACATTGTACCGGCACGGTCACGGCACAGCAAATAACGTGTCATTTAAATTTGAACATTAAATCGTATGACGTATGATATATTTCATAATGTCATTACAGAAAAGCCAACGGCGGGCTGTCAGCGCGCGGTTTCCTATCTAACAACTCACGTTGTTATGAAATATATCAAACGTCATACAATTTAATGTTCAAATTTAAATGACACGTTATTTGCTGTGCCGTGACCGTGCCGGTACAATGTGCCATGACCCTTAGACAGCCCATTTGTCGAGGAAGGCTATAAGCTACTTTTTATCTAGCTGCGCCAAGTAGTTCCCTGAGGACGCTAGTAAAACGGGGGGCGTAATGTATGAAGTATTTCTGATCAAAAACTATCTTTAAACCGTCAAGAAAAGAAGCGTAGGTGCTCCCTTTTAAAATCAGGAGGTGTCCTCACCTTCTTGCAATACGTACACTCTTTCGTCTCCACATGAAAAATTTAATAAAAAAAGTGTATCAAACAACTACTGTTGCGTAAAAAAGTCGTCAAAAAAGGGTTTTGTATGTACAGACGACAGCAGGTCAACGTATGCCAATCTGTAAAATTTTACCAATGAAACATTAGCCTACCGCCATTGCGATAAGGTTGAAAATCTATTGCAGATTTGACAGATTGTGGTAACTTGATGGTGCTATCGTCTGTACAGTGTACATGTATCGATAAAGTTTGGCCCCTTGGAGATCATCTAATTAAAAAAGGTTTTCTTCCATTGTTCACATTAGCATCATGATGTCATCCAGCAAAGGAACAGTATTTAAATTACAATTAAAAAGGGACATTGAACTGATTGCAACAAAGGCAATTGTCTCTGAAACACGATGATATTTATTCTAATTCTTTAAATCCCATTTAATATCTGCAGTTTAAGAATGAACCAGACTTTTTACCATGATTTCACCCTTCTGTGTAATGGGAAAATGTCGAAATGCACTGTTCACGCCAAATAATTTTGCCGTTCCGAAGTCAGCCATTTGATGCCTCGCGTTTGAGCAATTGTGTTTTCTGCAAATATTCTGACTGTCGTTACTAGTGACTACGCTGCTAGCTAACTTCAGAGCAGACAAGTTAATTGAGGCACTGTATCCTATGAGATTTCTGAAATTACAATCGTTGGTCACAGCCGTGGACGCCCACTGCTGAACCAAACCTGGTGGATTTGCCCATAGTCACCGCGCTGGGCATGCGTGTTGGTGAGAAAATTGCAATAAACAGTCCCATGTCAATAACTCCCACTTTCTACATGTTTTTTTATGGGAAGGGAGAATGTAATCATATCTGAATATAGATTATCCGCCGTGATAAGTTTTTGCGTTTTTAATATTAACAAGGTAGAAGGATTTAAGCCATTTGATTGGCAATATATTGCAACAAAGGGAAATCCCTTATATCCTGTTTGGAAATGTAGCGAAAAGCAGAAATAAAAACAACGCTGACGAATTGATTTAAATATTTCTAGAATTATTCCGATTAAAGAAAACAAAAGTGTTTTAACAGTTTACTAAATAGCCAAACAAGATTCGTGACGTCACGCTTGTTTATGCGTTCGATAAAAGTCTAAATGCAAACGAGTTTGTATTTGTATTCAGAATGTATTTAAAAAGTCGAAGGCGTGGCTGTTTTATTACCACAAGTCTGAGTTCGTTGGTTTCTGTGTTTTGTTAATATTGGTGAAGGGGTGACCTTCACACCAAAGGACCATTTATTTCAGCAGGTTTCAGGGCCTTAATATTTGGTTCCTGTACCCAAAAAAAAGGACTAACCAGTTCTAAAAGTTTTGGTCCTTCGATACAAATGATAGCTTGTTTTGTATTTTTTCTCCATTTTGATTTTCCATCGCTCCTTTATTGGTAAAATACTTTTTACGAAGCTTTTATCAACTTCGTAGTCCAAAAATTGGCAGACAGTTTTCGGAGCAATAAAAACGTCAACGGCCTTGGTTTGCTAATGTTTACGTAAGCGGATCAAACAGACACACCCCCGGCTGCTATGAAAGCGGTTTTAGCTGTCAAGGTGGCATTGACGCAAGTTTTTATGCTCCGTATAATGAGTTGAGGGAGGGGGCTAGCTTTATCTTTGAATACTGTCACGATTGCGAGACATTTATGTAACATTATGAAACAACATGAAAAGATCTGCGAAGGGTACGCCTTTATAACGCAAATCGGATGATCAGACGATTACAATGTTGTCATAATTAAAAATAATTCTGGTCACTCAACTCAGGCGTGATGGTCATGCTTAGCTCTTGACGACTATAAGAAGTTTGGCACTTTTTCAGCAGGAGACCGCATGACACATGACTTGAATGAAAGTAAATAACTTTCCCATGACTATGATGAAGTAAGACTTATACCATAAGCAATAAAACACATCTTGTGACACCTGTACTGAACAACGCAATTGTATTTTAAAAATACAATTGACGTAGGCGATGTGCACATCAAGGGCACGCTGAATAGTTTTAAGCTGTTTATACAATATTCTTTATTTTGGCGACTGATTGTGACAATGCGACTAGACAAGTGCAACTGCTGGCCGTATTGTGAAACACGTTGAATGTGGTTAAACCTTGTTAGTCCATTATCAGGGTGACTAGCACTAAAACTTGTGACCACAAGGAAAAAAACAACGAGAGTTCTATTTCATTCTAGGTGTAAGCCCCCCCGCAAAGTGTGAATAAATAGATGATGTTTCATTGAGATGTTATGAGGAAAATTTCATTCAAACCTGGGATTTGTAGTTTTAGACATCGATCACACCAAACAACATTGCCAACGTGTCACTTTTCTGTCAACTTCTGACTTCATAATTATTTTCCAGTTTTCGCACTTGAAGACTCGTTTGAGAGCAATGACTTTAGGGACACACGTACTCCCAAATGAGCAGTTCCAAGTTTATTTATAAGATTTTTGATACACAGAGGTGACACATACGCAGTAAAACTTGCTTCCTTTCTTTGGCATTAAATGTGTTTTTATTTGGCAGTTTGGCTTCTTCCTTACTAAAAGATCTTGTTGTGTCGAAACGCACATGATTCCGAATAGCGCAAAAAAAGATTGCGTGTGCTCATGACGTATGTTGACTTTGTCGTGATCGACTATTTTTGGATTACCAGACAATTTGTTTCGTAAATATTTGCCTCCAAACTTGAGTTACGTAATAGAAGATACATAGCATTTATCATACTTGCTCTAACTCAAAGTATATCTTTTTCCTACTCCCACATGATTTATTTTGGTTCAATGAATTATAAGGGGTGACAATAACAGATGGTATAGACTCTTTGGACAGCTGCCATAGTACCTACTAGCTTAGTTTCATTCAAACTTACCTGCAATTTATCATCAGTGCAAACATGACTGTACTGATGGACGAATATCCCAAAATTTCCGCGTAACTTAATTTATGAAGCAATTAAAATTATTTGGCCAGTGTATCCATACCTGAAGTTCTATTTTCATACTAATCAACCTTACACAATTTGCTATTGGTCAGTTTGGTCATCCGTTCGTGATGAATAGTGAAAATTTCATTCCTGCTGCAGTGTTCATTGTGCTTGTGATATTCGTGAAAATGAGTGAAGTGAAACATATTTGGGACAAGAGTAAAACTAATACGCGTAAGATTATTAAAATATATTTAAAATCATCCATAGAGACATTAGATAGTATTTCACAAAAGGATATGAATAAATCTTATCATCGGTTATCCGTTGGCGTTTTACTCATTATCGATCGATAAATAGGGCTTTTGTTGAACGACATTCTGTCGCGATAAACCGCGAAATTACGCTATGTCGCCAATAATGATTATATACGACTTTATGTTCGCGTAATTATTGTTTTATACCTAAATTTCATACGTCATTGTACGGTACAGTGATAAGCGTAGCGTGGGTGTGTAAACCGCCGCGCCTCCGCAGTCCGACTGCTGGTTTACGCGAGCATGAGCGCGTTTTGAGTGTTCGAAAATCGAATTTCGCGCCGAAATATTTGAAGTGATTACGTGAAGGGTTCATATTTTTCGGCCAGTTCTGTGATATATATTTTTTTAATAATGGATGACGAAGGTATGTTTTTACTCGTTGTTTGTTAAATAAGCTTGATTGATTATCAAAATTAAATATTGTTCAATATAAATTACAGGTTACTGAGAATAAATCGCAAATACTAGATCAAGGTAATCGACTTTTCACTTTTGTCGAACCAATAAAAATATACTTAGTATTTATTATCTACTTCCTTTTTTTAAAGAAAATAGCCGCCGCCATTCGTATCTACATTTATGAGTAGCACGTCGATTGCTTAGCAAGCACTAGAAAGTAGATTACCGTCAAGGAAATTGAGGAAAATGTAAATATTACTGAAGAAATCAACAAAGTCGTTTAAACTTAATGAATCATAAAGGAAAATTGTATCATTCTATGTATTTTAATGTAACAAAGAAACTTGGAGAAAAACCGGGTGATGTTGGTGTGTTGACTCAACCAATGTGATTTTGACAATTTCTTTTTGGTCCTTAAATACGAAAATTAATTGCGTTAACTTTAAAACTATATTTAACTATATTTTTAGAAAGATATTTGCCATATTGTTTTTTACCCTAACATCATCGTTATAGCCGTAACTTTCAATTATTTTTGCGACTAAGGCTTATATTAAATCTTAAGGTCGCTATCATTATAAGGTGTATTGTTTACTAGCCGTTTTCCCGCGGTTTCACTCACATCTCGTGGGAATTACTGCCCGTACCCGGATAAAATATAGCCTATGTCACTCGTGGATAATGTAGCTTTCGAATGGTGAAAGAATTTTTAAAATCGGTCCAGTAGTTTTTGAGCCTATTCATTACAACCAAACAAACAAAGTTTTCCTCTTTATAATATTAGTATAGACAAAATCAAGGCCACCTTATACTAAAAAGCCATTACTTAAAGGGGAATTACCTATATTGAAAGACCTCCCCATTCATCAGATTGTGTAAGTTATTGTCAGATAATGCAAACAGTGCTTTCTAGATGCATCCAGTTTTGTAAAATCCCCAAAAATCCAATATCGAAAGTACATAGTGATATGAAGGTAGATAGCGCTTAAACAAATCGTTTAGTTTGATTATTTTCTGTAACGTAGGCGTAGAATTAATAAATGTAATGTATTTTTCTTTATACGCGTTTTGAAGATATTAAAAAAGGTTGTTTTTTTTATGAAATATGAAATATATTTGGTCCTTAGGGTCGCAAATAATTGGTAATTATGTATTTTTAGGTGTTAACCCTGCGAAATCATTTTATTTTTATACGCGTTTTGAAGATATTTAAAAAAAATAGAGGCTAGGTAGTAAGTATATTTTTTACTGAAAACTTTTTAGTGCTTAGAGCCGGCAAGTAGGTAATTCTGTATTTTTTTGTTATTCATGAAGCTAATGACAATATTTATTTTGAAAATTATTTATCTTTTCATAAAGCGTGCCGGATCTTGGAAATCTAATCTAAGTTTACAACATTCACTAAAGATTAATTTATGTGGTCTGTCTTAATCTTTACAACGTTGTCTAGAATAAAGTATTTCAGATAAGTTTTAATACTCGTAGATAAACTTATAACGTTTACACTATTTATAAAGTAAAATGCATTATTTTTCAATTAGGTACTTATTTGACGCCATTTTATAAATTTCTGTAGTACAAAAACTACCGATTCGAATTTTTACTTTCTCTTTTGATTATCAGGTAGTTTTTTTAGTGTTTTATAATATTTGTTTTGTTACATAATATCAGATACACTTTCTAGACTCAGACGCAATTGTCTATCGGTTGTAAAATATCAGTCGATAAATTATCTTCAGTTGAAGTCGCAAATTCATGCAGTTCTTTATCAAATGTATATTATCTGAAAGAAAAGCGTATATTGTACCTAGATTATGTACGATAATCAAGTTAATATTAATCCAATTTGTTACTGGGTGACAACCAAAGTCATATTCTTCAAATCACGCTGAAAATTAACAGAATTAAAAACTCCATTTTTCGTTTGCTAAATAGAAGAAAACTATAAATCAACATCTCATTAGATAGCTACTTAGTTAACTATACCTTTGAAAACTTGAAGGCTAAATAAAAAAGTAGCATAGAAACAAAATACTTACGCAGCCATTAAAAAAAACTAAATATAAAAAACCGGCCAAGTGCGAGTCGGACTCGCACATGAAGGGTTCCGTTCCATTATTTATGAAAACCTAAAATTAGCCAAAACACAAACTTTTCTCGACAACAAAAAATAACTTTGTTTTTCATACAAATATATGAATAACAAAGTTATAATTTGAGGTTACTGAAAAAGTGCTATATCTCAAAAACCACTGACTGTATCTTGTTCAAACCAATTTTGGTTGATAGTTTTTATTAAGATCTATAACATATATTTTTTTTAGATTTTTCATTCTGGTAGTTTAGAAATTACAGGGGGGGGGACACAAATTTTAGCACTTTGAAAGTGTATTACTTTGAAATGATTGAATTTGAGAAAAAATGGTTTTAGAAACCTCAATCTCATTTTTAAAGACCTATCTATAGATACCCCACAAGAATAGGTTTGATGAAAAAACATAATTTTATTTTCAGTTCCATGTATGGAGAGCCCCCCTCTAATATTATTATTTTTTTATTTTTGTATAAAAATCGTAAAGCGGTCAATATAATACATCTACCTACCGAGTTTGAACTATGTAGTCCTAATAGTTTCGGAATAAAGTGGCTGTGACATACGGACAGACAGACAGACAGACAGACATGACGAATCTATAAGGGTTCCGTTTTTTGCCATTTGGCTACGGAACCCTAAAAATGCACGTTTTGGTCATTAATACTACAAACTTTTTTACATTTAAGTACTTATTTTTTTTTTAAATAGCAAAAGTATTCAGTAAAAACAATAAAAAACATAATGACAGTTTTCCCGCTCTTTTTACGTGTCATGGCGGCAGATTTTCCTTCTACGCAACATTGTTTATGTGCCTTACCACGATATCACCTTGACTTTGGTATATAATTTACTCATCTTTTACAAAGGAGGTTGTATAGATTACGTATTATTCTAAGTAGCTCTTGTACTTTTCAGAACCTTGAGACTTTATTGTAGAAAGTAAAGTAATGTATTGTGATGTATATGACACGTTTATATTATCTACGGGTTAAATAATTTTAGCTCGGCTTACTCTTGTCGTTTGCGTTGAATAGCATTAGATATTCAAGTGTATCAGTCAGGGATTAAGCTCCAAATGTATTGCCAAAATGTTATTTCTACATAGTATTTATAAATATAATTATATACTTTTAAATATTTTTTGTAATTAATATTTAAAAATGTAAATAATATATGTGTACGAATAAATAAATGACAAGATAATAATATAATTAATCGAAAGTATTATGTGCTTGTGTTAAATTAAACTTATTAAAATTATTAACCCCTTCAGACATTTTACTTGTAACGTCATATACAAGGAAAACTTGACATCTGCAGTATAATAATAATATACAGCATTTTTCCTCAAGTTGGCCTGAAAAAATATTTTTCTTTTTCTTTTTGCCTTTTCTGATTAATTTCTTAGTACTGGAGATTAATGGAGATCAAAATACCTACTATGCATATTGTTTAATATTAATTTTCTTTCTTTGTTGGCGATCCCAAAGGATGAAGAAACTTAAAAGCAATTCCCCACAATTCTCTCGTGGATCCTTCTGTCAACATGAGTGACTGACTAATCCCGATAAATTACTGAAATGGACGGAGAATTCTCAACGGAATAGCGTGACTTAAGGAAATAATCACTTACAATAAAATTATATCCGTTTCAAAAGTCGTAACAAAAGGGTAGAAATATAGGTTTAAAAATACATTGAGAGGTCGATGATTTGATTTGATTACAACCCATTGCACTATTGACGTGAACCCACTCCAACCAGATACAAACATTTAGTCCAGTAGACAAAAATATCAATCGTGTTTATGCAACGACAGATTTAGGTGTTGAAAGATAGTTTATCAAATAAGTATCTTGGTTTAGAACAAAATAATAGTGCCGTAAGCATGTATCATTTACGATTCCTGGTTTATATCAATACCAGTAACAATATCTTAGTGAATAGATCATTATGCAGTTTGTCTCCAAGCCAAGTTTTCATATACACCATATTCATTAATTAATTATTGCTGAAATATTTAAGTGAGGTAATTTACAGCGTGCGAAACCAATTTGTTCGTGTCAGGATGTTATGCGGATTTCAATTATTATTGCTTTCATCGTTTGCATAGCTATCATTAATTTCACACTTATGACTAATTGCAACACATGCCCATTAATAATGGCTTTCATTATAGCTATGGAACAACATCCATTGCTTTTTATGGGTGTATGAAATCCGTGCGTACGTCAAGTACCATAATTGCAGCGTGTATTTTTCACTGCCAAATTAAAAACGTTCACGAGATCAAGCAGTTGTCCGCAAATTATACATTTTAATATATTTTCTATTACTTACATATTATTTCCTATTTTTACGTACAAATTAATTCAGTGGGTGGAGCAGAAGGGATTATAAGACTTTTAGTGACCTAAATCCATCTATCTTCTTTCTAGAGCTCTTCGTGTTCCAAGGTTGCGTAACTTTTTCGAATAATCCTGAATCCACGTGGTAACTGAATATGATGCATTTTTTTAATAAATTGATTTGACACGAGCACAGTCGTGCATAACAAAGTACTAAAAGAGAGGCGTGATTAAATATATGCATGAATAATTTATTAATTATATTGCTAAATTGAAGCGCATTTTATCGATATGAGGGGTTTTTGCCGTCACAGTGTTTTTTAAGTCTTTCCACATATCTTGGTGTGTTTTCGTGCTTCCCGGAGGTTCTGATACTTATGTACCGGACCACTTGTTCGTCCAATCAAGTTCTTCCGCTTTGTAATACCTACTAGTCGTATATTTTTTCCTTAGACATCACAATATTTCATAAAACAATATTTAATTCGTCATCAATGTCACACGCCGATACATTATCGCGTGACCCCGTCTCGTTATGATTACTTATTCAGAAAAAAATTACAAACAAACAACAAATCAGAGTCCACTGTTGTTTTTAAAACCTTTGATCTTGGTCAGTGATAAAAGTAATTAGTTCGAAGCCGAAAATTGTAGACAAAAGAGTTTTGTGTCTAGAGAGTAAGTATATAAAATACTAGCCGTTTTCCCGCGGTTTCACTCGCATCCTGTGGGAATTACTGCCCGTACCCGGATAAAATATAGCCTATGTCACTCGTGGATAATGTAGCTTTCGAATGGTGAAAGAATTTTTAAAATCGGTCCAGTAGTTTTTGAGCCTATTCATTACAACCAAACAAACAAACAAANCTGCAGTATAATAATAATATACAGCATTTTTCCTCAAGTTGGCCTGAAAAAATATTTTTCTTTTTCTTTTTGCCTTTTCTGATTAATTTCTTAGTACTGGAGATTAATGGAGATCAAAATACCTACTATGCATATTGTTTAATATTAATTTTCTTTCTTTGTTGGCGATCCCAAAGGATGAAGAAACTTAAAAGCAATTCCCCACAATTCTCTCGTGGATCCTTCTGTCAACATGAGTGACTGACTAATCCCGATAAATTACTGAAATGGACGGAGAATTCTCAACGGAATAGCGTGACTTAAGGAAATAATCACTTACAATAAAATTATATCCGTTTCAAAAGTCGTAACAAAAGGGTAGAAATATAGGTTTAAAAATACATTGAGAGGTCGATGATTTGATTTGATTACAACCCATTGCACTATTGACGTGAACCCACTCCAACCAGATACAAACATTTAGTCCAGTAGACAAAAATATCAATCGTGTTTATGCAACGACAGATTTAGGTGTTGAAAGATAGTTTATCAAATAAGTATCTTGGTTTAGAACAAAATAATAGTGCCGTAAGCATGTATCATTTACGATTCCTGGTTTATATCAATACCAGTAACAATATCTTAGTGAATAGATCATTATGCAGTTTGTCTCCAAGCCAAGTTTTCATATACACCATATTCATTAATTAATTATTGCTGAAATATTTAAGTGAGGTAATTTACAGCGTGCGAAACCAATTTGTTCGTGTCAGGATGTTATGCGGATTTCAATTATTATTGCTTTCATCGTTTGCATAGCTATCATTAATTTCACACTTATGACTAATTGCAACACATGCCCATTAATAATGGCTTTCATTATAGCTATGGAACAACATCCATTGCTTTTTATGGGTGTATGAAATCCGTGCGTACGTCAAGTACCATAATTGCAGCGTGTATTTTTCACTGCCAAATTAAAAACGTTCACGAGATCAAGCAGTTGTCCGCAAATTATACATTTTAATATATTTTCTATTACTTACATATTATTTCCTATTTTTACGTACAAATTAATTCAGTGGGTGGAGCAGAAGGGATTATAAGACTTTTAGTGACCTAAATCCATCTATCTTCTTTCTAGAGCTCTTCGTGTTCCAAGGTTGCGTAACTTTTTCGAATAATCCTGAATCCACGTGGTAACTGAATATGATGCATTTTTTTAATAAATTGATTTGACACGAGCACAGTCGTGCATAACAAAGTACTAAAAGAGAGGCGTGATTAAATATATGCATGAATAATTTATTAATTATATTGCTAAATTGAAGCGCATTTTATCGATATGAGGGGTTTTTGCCGTCACAGTGTTTTTTAAGTCTTTCCACATATCTTGGTGTGTTTTCGTGCTTCCCGGAGGTTCTGATACTTATGTACCGGACCACTTGTTCGTCCAATCAAGTTCTTCCGCTTTGTAATACCTACTAGTCGTATATTTTTTCCTTAGACATCACAATATTTCATAAAACAATATTTAATTCGTCATCAATGTCACACGCCGATACATTATCGCGTGACCCCGTCTCGTTATGATTACTTATTCAGAAAAAAATTACAAACAAACAACAAATCAGAGTCCACTGTTGTTTTTAAAACCTTTGATCTTGGTCAGTGATAAAAGTAATTAGTTCGAAGCCGAAAATTGTAGACAAAAGAGTTTTGTGTCTAGAGAGTAAGTATATAAAATACTAGCCGTTTTCCCGCGGTTTCACTCGCATCCTGTGGGAATTACTGCCCGTACCCGGATAAAATATAGCCTATGTCACTCGTGGATAATGTAGCTTTCGAATGGTGAAAGAATTTTTAAAATCGGTCCAGTAGCTTTTGAGCCTATTCATTACAACCAAACAAACAAACAAAGTTTTCCTCTTTATAATATTAGTATAGACAAGCCTTCATACAAATACATATTTTATTCTGCTGGCCAGCTACTTTTTGCACCTTGTAGCCGGAATAAATCGAAGTTCGGTTTCGTTAGCAACATTCAAACCTACCATAACGACCCGGAACATACATTTAGGAGTCGCCATCGCCGGGCACGTCTTGGACGACATTATGATGATGATGATGTAAATTGTAGTATGATTTAATGCATACTATGGATTAGATCAGCAGGCAAATGAGCATGAAAGAAGATAAAATGCTGCTCCAAATCCAATGAAACGGGATAAGGAAGATAGAGGAAGTACCTACAATGTATTTTGCCAAAGTAAAAGTTGATTTGCTAATAGCTACCCAGCCAGTTTCCTCATGAGCTGAAAAAAAAAAGTTTGGATATGCAATTACAATGTTTAATATCAAGGCTTTATAAACCGGTTGAGTCTGTTAATATTCAGATGTTTTTTGTTGCTTGCAAATGTCAATACAGTATCCGCAAAGTCATGAAAAAAATGAGGAATTGCATCATACAGCACATTTTTTGTTCAGTCGAAGTACCACAGAAGTAAATTTTACACTTGCTACTTATGTGTACGTAAAATGAAATTCCTTGTATGAAAATTGCCGAATGCAGAATTGCGAGATCTGGCATACATAATTGACGTTTATGTTGAAAAGGCACTCTTTTCCATCAAGGCCATGCCAAAATTCAGCTTCTGTGAACGAGTTATCCATAAGCTAATTTTTTTTGCACGAATCAATTGGCGTGGTAGCCATTTAATCAAGATTGATGTTGCTAATGCCTAGATCTAGCTGGCTAGAATCGGATTTTTATAGTTATCTCTGGCCAAATATTTAGAAATCTAGCTATTAGTTTTTATGGTATGTTGTGTGTCGGAATAACCAAATTCGAGCCGCGCCCCCAACTTGTGTTTTCCTGGTGTAACGGGTTTTGCTAGTAAACTTTCCGGTTATGGCTTTCCTCCTCACCCTGATTGTATTGTTGGTTTAGTGGTCATTAAACGTGAAGTTTTTGGTTTTATCTCAGGTGTCTCCACGTCTTTGTATTGCTTCATAGGAATTACTAAAAAGTATCTCAATTCCGAGCCACTCTCAATTCTGTGTAGATACTATAGTGTAGAGACTAAATTGAGAGTGACTCCGGTAGACAATAGTTGGCCAAATCGTAGTTCGAAATCTTCCGCTACTAAGAGACCTTCTATCTAAGGGTAGTTGTAAAACAAATCCGATCGTTCTTCTTTAAAGCGATTATGCTGAAATTCTGTCACTTTGCCAGTTTTGGCTGCTTGTTTTCCAACTTTCAAGGTCCAATGCAAATAAATAATATGTACATACATGAATGGGTAACCTTGGACGCTGTAATGTCACGGAGCGTTGACTGGCTAATCCAAAGATAGGACCTACTTGAATACCTAAACCTAATCTTTCTGATAAAACAACTGTAAGGCGCAATGTACATGATTCATACAATCAACAGCTAATTGGTCAGTATCATGTACTTTGTTGTCAACTTGAGTATCTTGCATGCTTGTGATAGGTATGGATATCAGATATCATTTTGTGTCTTATGTAACTTTGTACCTACTACTGTTGCATGTTATATTCTTTATTAATGAAAAAAAATATAACCTTTCTTGGCAGTCGGGTAAAAATATAGTTCAAGGAAAGGCTCACATTTTGACTATCAATACCATAATTAAATAAGGTATTTTCGCAATATTTTGGACTTCGAACGCTTCCAAAATCTTTGATATGTATTTTTGAGCGGCTGTTGCAAGAGCTGAGATGAACTGATTTTGAATTTAAAGAAACCTGATTTTGTTGTTTGCCGTGGCATACAATATTTTGGTGTTCCTTAAACAACTTTTCACATTTAAGCAGTCTTGGTTTATCCTGTTGGGGAATTGGAATTTCAAGCAGAGGTTAAATCAACAATTAACTATTGCTCACAAAAATGCGCTTGTATTTAATGGTTTTTATTTTGCAATAAATTCTTAAAGAAAACAGTGGTACAAAGGCTTCTGAAGAATAAATTACTGACAAACATGTTATAAAAAATAGATACAGACGATTTCACAATAAACACAAGCTGATAAACAAAACCGTGTACTACGAAATGAAGCAAATATTTTTTTCCGGGATCAATAGGTACTTGAAACAGATAAAAACTCGTTTAACTTGAACCTTCGCAGTTAGTGAATGATATCAGGACGCCGGTAATTCCCACACCACTTTATAGATTTACTTCGTCGCGTTTTGCGATCAATTGACAAGATTTTCCTTAACCGCTAGTCAAGGCTGATGCAACTATACAATCACGTGCAGGAAAAGCTAAATAGACTGCACCGGAGAACAATCCGGCCATGTAGGGGATATGAGTCTTAGGAAGGAATTATTTCCTGTAGGTGTAACTAGATTGGCGATAATTTTTTCCACGTGCTAAGACTTGATACGGCTTTGTCGTATTGACAAATGGAGATTGGATAATAGAATAAGGGATATATTTGTAGATTGCTTGATTATTTAGCAGAATATAGGTGACTAATCAAAATCTATTTAGAATACTTACACACGTTTAATCGATAAATCGTCGTATTTTCTCGATTTATTTATTTTAAGATAAATATCCTCATTAGTACCGTCTGAGGCAATAATGTTATCTTTAGTTTATTTCGATTTGCTTGCAATTGTTTTAGTAATTTATCTGTAACGGTCGCTAATTGATGATTGCGACGTAAATATCTTAATCGAAGTTATTGCTTTGTTTGAATTCGTGGGCTTAGGAGCGGCATTTTTTGTTGACATCTTATATAAATATTTGTCAATAGATCTGTTTAGTGCTCAATTGTAACAACATGTTGTTGTTTTGTTTCCTTTTTGGCAGCGTATAGTTTCTTATCTAACTGTTGCATAACCGCTGCAGATGTTATTGGCAATAATACAGTTAATATGTTATGTTTCCATTATATTAATCGTCGTATATTTGTTGAAATCTGTGGATGATTAAAAGAATAAAAAACAAATATGTTATGCTTTCCATTTCCATAAGGGCTCCAAAGTCTCCAAAGTAACGAATAATTCAATGTTCTCAAATACGATATAGTTCAGTTTACCTAATGTCTATAGGATGGATAGTTACTAGTATAATGCAATTCGCTACGAATGCCTTGCAATCAAGTACAAGTATGGCTTCAGTTCCCATCAGACAATTTGCTGCCTTAATCAGGTCAGCGATGTTATTTGATTTCGAATGGAGTGCAATGTTCTCTTCTATTTTCGGGACAAATGTTATTTTAGGCAAAATGTGAGCCTTACTTTCCCTGTACACTTACGATTCTAATATAATTTTCAGTCCCAATTTTTATCGCCAAGAAATGTGCACGAACAGGTTTGGTGGAATCTGCACAAGTTACTTATGATCTACTAAGAATGTTATATGAATGTAGACGAAACGCAATTCAAAATTCAATAAGCTTATTAACTGAAAATATATTGCCAATAAATTCCCAAAGGAATCGGGTCACGTAAGACTAGAGAGTGAACGATAAAGTGAGTGTACGATAAAGAGTTCCCTTGTGGTAAATTATTGAATTTCTTATTTGGAAGAGGAAGAGCTCATGTATATTGATCGATATAACGAGGTTAATTCAAGTTTAGGCAGCGTCTAAGGAGGTTCTTAAAACAAATATATGGATGGCTTGTTATGTTAGAGACATCTTGGGAGATGATAGACAAAGTATAAATAGTAATTAAATGATTATTAGATAGTAGCGTCTAAGGTCTAAATAAAAGAACGAGCAACAACGTGGTCTTCAAGGCTTAAACCCTACTCCAAGGACCAATTTTTATTTGAATATCAACAGATGAGTCAACACAGACATAATGCAATTAGCATAATTATTATCTTAGTATATCATAAAACGTTTTACTGCACTACTCCAGTGTTTATTCCAACAGTAATTATAGTAAAGATTAGTTTAATTGGTATAATACTAACTTGTGTGAGGGATTTGTGATAATTCACACTTATCTATTAGACGAAGAATACATAAGCGCTTTCGACGTAGTATTGTGGTTTATGGAAAGTTTATATTGCGCAACAAAATAATTCTTTAATTATTGAAATGTGTCTTAAATATATAACAATGTAAAATCAGTTTTAGAGAAGTATAGCTTTATCAGCATCAATCATGTCTTGCTCCTTAAACTTTGACCTCTTTAAAGAAATACCGATGTTTATGTATTTATAAGTAATAAAGATTTTAATAGTTCCGTAGTAATGATAGACTTGTGGTTACTAATCGTTAGCTATCACCACTACGTTCCGTCTGTATCAATTAACCCTAACGACATTACGATTGATAAGGCATAATCCTACTAACCTTTCGTTAATCTGCTTATCTAGCAATGATGAAATGTTTGTGTTTCAATCAATTTGTTTAGTTTTGTTATAAATTCTAGGCGCTTTGATTGCCTGTGTTTATTTACTGGTGGTATTCAATTGATTTACTTAAACTTCCTGGTTCTACTTAACCTTCCTTTCTTTTTCAACTGCGTACCACTTCCACGATGTCTTTAATTTATCTTCCTGCTATTTATCCTTTATTGTATCTTCCTGCTCCTTATAATCGCATTCTAATTTACCTTAGGCATATATATTTGTTGTTATTCGTCCATGTCCCTCGTCTCATCATGGAAAATCTAGAAAAGTATTCGAGTAATAAAAGCTCAAGACTGTGTTTTTTTGTTTGCAGGCCGCACAATGCCTGTCAGGGAAGGCGCGAAGCGGCCGCTAGTCGGTGTCATAGACGATGGAACCAAGACTGTTAGATTTGTGGTAAGTAAAATAAAATAGGGGTTTAAGCTACAAGACTGCCTATTCTGCCTTCTAACTTAATCTGTTTAAAATTATTGTTGTTACGTAGTAGATAGGTACGTAATAAGGGTCAGGTATTTACCTATTTTGAATTTAAAGTCAGTAGTTTTTATTGGAAAATACGCAAGTGAAATGTTAAAGTATGTAAGTGTTGACGTTTATCTGAGGGCAGAAAGACTGACGTGACCAAAAAGCCATTTGCGGACATTTTGAGTCCAAGCGACCGAATAAAGGTTATTTTATACATATTTATGAATGTATTGTTTCGTAGTGTAATTTTGTTAAACCGGTCCATTAATTTAAATATTAACGAGGTCATTGGTAGAAGGCGTGGTGATTACGTATCCCAAATGTTTTGATAACAGAAACCTTTGCACTTGGAATATTATTTGAACTAAATATCTTGTTGGTTTTGTCTAAGTTTCGTAACGATTTTGCCCTGATGACCTTTTTTTATTATACGTGGTTTCTTTATCTATGTTTCGTAATATTTTAATGGAATATTTATTGGACTGTGCAAAGTCTAACGATTAAAGTTGCTGGCATAATATAATCATGAAATGGACGGAATTATTATTAGTCTTAATTATCGGTGTTATTATATTGATTGAGTAAACTCCTTTTTTGTATATGTTTGCATCGTAACTATGATAAAAGTATTCTCGAGATTAACAATCCAAGCAGCCTCAAAGAACAACTATTAAAAATTATAACTTTTCATTGCCTTTTCAGATATATGAAGCGGAGCGTTCAGAAGAACTAGTGGCGTACCAAATGGACAAAACAGAAGTCCAACCTCATGAGGGCTGGATGGAGCAAGATCCCCTAGAAATTATGCATCACATCAAATTATGTGCGGAAAATGCCATCGATCAGTTGACCGAGCTAGGTGAGGCTTTTTATCAAATTCAGATGCAACACTGAAATGTGCTAATTTAGTCTAAAAAGGTTATTTATTTCGTCTCGACAAAGAGATATAGCAAGTGCTTAAAAATTAACACGCTTTTTGTTCTGACAGCAGAAGTGTTAATATTTTTTTTACAAATCACGTGTTTTATGTACATGGACGATGTTATTGTATCAGCATGGACTTTTTCGCCTTGATGTAGATACTTGTTTCGATGTTTATCATTTGATGTAGACAAAATAATGATGGGACATTTTTAGCGTAGAATATGTCTTCGTTATTGGGTACTTCGATTGTTTTTGTTTTGACGTCACTGGGTACTGATTATATTTTGTTATCGGCCATAGTATATCCAAAACAAGACTACGCACTGCATACTTTTAGATTTTTACCATTCATAACTACCATAGGTATTGGAATCCGATGAATTGATATTTTAAACGATGAGCAATTAGTTCCTGGAAGACGGTCCAAAAAGTTTATTTCCCTTGTAGGATGTTTTGAATGCTATTCTTACGTTTGAAAATTATCCAATGACGCGTATTTATAATTGAATCAGTGTCATCGAATACATTTAGTTCAATCAATTGTTTGTTGTATTTAATTAATTAAATTGGTTATAAAACTTTGTTTTTGCCCAAATGATAATAATACTAATTGATTCGATATCATTACTTACACAGTAATTATTCATTCGAAACTATTCCTTGTTTGCCTGCTGGCCTTCTCATTTAGCTGCCTCGGAACCTACCCTAATATGGCTATAAAAGGCTAGGCAAGTAATGGTTTCCTAGATACATTACTAATGATACGTTTGTAATTAATGTTGCAGGTTATTCCAAAGATGATATAGTGACGTTGGGCATCACAAATCAGAGGGAGACGACGATAGCGTGGGACAAATATACGGGCGAACCTTTACATCCAGCTATAGGTAAGGAATTTTAAGTAAAGAAATAAATGCATATTTATGATTACGATTACTTATTACTGTTAATATGAAGATGAACGACAAAAGATGTGTATCCGCGGGAAGCAGCTTGTATAACAAAAAATATTAATGTTAATACGACTACAATTGATAAATAGTAAAAACATTACGGTCACCAAGATACTAATGATTCTATGGGACTAACATGATTAGAAAAATTTATTACTGAAGTTATTGTTTGTCTAATAGAAAAGATTTTATTATGGTTCTGTATTTTTTTCTTGACCTTCATTCTCATTAGACTACACCCGCAAAAAAAATGTTTTTGCTAATACGATTTTTTTTGTCTCGCTGTACCTACTAACTAAAAGTTTCGAGATGACCATATATTTTCAAGACTTTACCATTATACCATTGACGAATAAAACCTAATTTACATCTTAATTTCAGCATGGAATGATATCCGAACAGACAGTACGGTTGACGCGATTTTAGCTAAAATTCCTGACCGTAACAAGAATTACTTTAAGAACATTTGTGGTTTGCCCATTTCTCCGTACTTCAGCGCTTTGAAAATGCGATGGATGAAGGACAATATTAAGGCTGTGAGGAGAGCTAGTCGCGATAAAAGACTGCTTTTTGGAACTGTCGATACTTGGATTGTTTGGGTAAGTTCACTGCTGAATTTTAACCGATTTTACTAAAATGAGGTTGTTAATTCAGATGTTTGTTCTTTTTCTGTGAAATATAAACAGTACTAGCTTTCCGCCCGCGGCTTCGCCCGCGTGGAATTCGGTTATATTGCGGTATAAATCACAAACGATACACAGCGCCATCTACAATCCATCCATCAAGCAAACAATATTTTTGTTTTCCCTCGGGAATATCTATTTTTTTCGGGATAAAAAGTACCCTATTATTTAATCCGGACTTCTAACTTTACGTCTGCAAAATTTCAAAGCAATCGGTTCAGTAGTTACGGCGTGAAAGCGGAACAAACAAACAAACAAACTCACTTTCCGATTTATAATATTAGTAAGGAAGTAAGGATTAATTTTGTTTTAACATATTTGCATAAAAAGTTAAAAGCAATTATAGTGTCCCGCTTCTTATGTGCAGCATAAGTTTTTAAGGGATGATACCATAGTTCATACTAACTGATCAACAATACAGATTCTAATTGATGTTGGATAAGTTTACGTCAAAATCTACTGATATACTCTAGCTGCTTAGTTGGTTGTGTGAAATAATTTATTTGGATGACTTTTTCTTATCAAAATATTAGTATCAATTAGTATTAATAAATAATTAAATGATTATTTGCACTACAGAATATGACTGGAGGACCACACGGGGTTTACACATCATGACGTCACTAACGGTCTAAGACCCTTCTATGAACCTGGAAACATTGAATTTGGACCTATTTTGTGCAGGTACGGTTCAATTATACAGTGTCATCTATACATCGATACATTTTATAAGATTGTAACGAGCTGTGTCTTTATATTTATTTTTTTCTGAGAAATGAGTGAACATGCATTTTTTGTATGCTTCTGAAGCGAAAAAAATAATTTTAGAATTTTGTGTTTTTCTGTTTGCGATGGAATCAAAATGGCTGAACGTTTGAAAAAAATTCACTGTTGGGTCTATCCCAGTAACATACTAACAAACATACATCCTACAAACTTCGCGTTTATGATAATACAACTTATAATTGACTACCTATTGAAAACTACAGTCGCACTGGATAAAAACTATTCCGCCTTTCTCACGTTACCATATTTTATACTCTTCATCAGGTTATTCGGCATCATAGAGACACGTTGCCACAATCCACAGCAGCTCAGAAAGTACGGCACAGTCAAGGACGGCTTCCTTACTGGATGCATTAGGATTCTGGTGTAAGTACCTGACAATTAATTAATAAGGGCTAAAAACAAGACTTTGTAAAAATACTATATAAAAAAAAAAAAGTGAATTTTCTACTCATAAATGTTGAGACTTGTTGGTCAAAGGTTCGTAATAAGGATTTACTATGTTTCTATTTTTGTGCATATTTTTTCATCAATTTTCAATATTCCCGAACACTGTATTTAGAAACTGCACAAAAGTATTTAATGCCTATAAAGGAAAAGTAATTTAACTGAAAACACTTCTGTCAAGAATAAA
>NWSH02000571.1:5714852-5752622 GCA_002382865.2 Heliothis virescens
ACACACAGCGCCATCTACAATCCATCCATCAAGCAAACAATATTTTTGTTTTCCCTCGGGAATATCTATTTTTTTCGGGATAAAAAGTACCCTATTATTTAATCCGGACTTCTAACTTTACGTCTGCAAAATTTCAAAGCAATCGGTTCAGTAGTTACGGCGTGAAAGCGGAACAAACAAACAAACAAACAAACTCACTTTCCGATTTATAATATTAGTAAGGAAGTAAGGATTAATTTTGTTTTAACATATTTGCCATAAAAAGTTAAAAGCAAATATTATAGTGTCACCGCTTCTTATGTGCAGCATAAGTTTTCAAGGGATGATACCATAGTTCATACTAACTGATCACATATACAGATTCTAATTGATGTTGGATAAGTTTGACGTCAAAATCTACTGATATACTCTAGCTGCTTAAGTTGGTTGTGTGAAATAATTTATTTAGGATGACTTTTTCTTATCAAAATATTAGTATCAATTAGTATTAATAAATAATTAAATGATTTATTTGCACTACAGAATATGACTGGAGGACCACACGGCGGTTTACACATCACTGACGTCACTAACGCGTCTAGAACCCTTCTGATGAACCTGGAAACATTGAATTGGGACCCTATTTTGTGCAGGTACGGTTCATTATACAGTGTCATCTATACATCGATACATTATTATAAGATTGTAAACGAGCTGTGTCTTTATATTTATTTTTTTCTCGAGAAAATGAGTGACATGCATTTTTTGTATGCTTCTGAAGCGAAAAAAAATATTTTAGAATTTGTGTCTGTTTCTCTGTTTGCGATGGAATCAAAAATGGCTGAACCGATTTGAAAAAAATTTCACTGTTGGGTCTATCCCCAGGTAACAGTACCTAACAAACATACATCCTCACAAACTTTCGCGTTTATGATAATACAACTTTATAATTTGACTACCTATTGAAAACTACAGTCGCACCTGGATAAAAACTATTCCGCGCCCTTTCTCACGCTTACCATATTTTTATACTCTTCCATCAGGTTATTCGGCATCCATAGAGACACGTTGCCCACAATCCACAGCAGCTCAGAAGTATACGGCACAGTCAAGGACGGCTCCTTACTGGATGGCATTAGGATATCTGGTGTAAGTACCTGACAATTAATTAATAACGGGCTTAAAAACAAGGACTTTGTAAAAATACTATATAAAAAAAAAACAAAGTGAATTTTCTACTCATAAATGTTGAGACTTGTTGGTCAAAGGTTCGTAATAAGGATCTTACTATGTTTCTATTTTGTGACATATTTTTTCATCAATTTTCAATAATCCCGAACACTGTATTTAGAAACTGCTCACAAAAAGTTTTAATGCCTATAAAGGACAAAGTTAATTTAACTGAAAACACTTCTGTCAAGAAAATAAATCGTTTTGTCAAAGTCATTAGTGAAAATAAGCCCATAATACAAAATATACTCAATCATAAATTTTCTTCACCAGATACTAGGAAACCAGCAATCCGCGTTAGTAGGCCACAACTGCTTACAAGCCGGTCAAGCTAAGAACACGTACCGTAGCGGCTGCTTTTTACTATACAACACGGGCACACGACGAGTCCAATCAACCCATGGGTTAATTACTACGGTAGCTTATAAACTGGGACCTGATACACCCGCTGTTTATGCACTTGAAGGTAAGCAGATAAATATTCGTAAGACATCTTACTGTATAGTAGTGCCTTCTTACTGTATAGTAGTCCCTTTTAACGGTATAGTTGTCACTTCTTACTATACAACACGGGCACAGTCAACTCATGAGCTAATTAATACGGTAGCTTACAAACTGGGACCTGATACACCCGCTGTTTATGCACTTGAAGGTAAGCAGATAAACATTCGTAAGATATCTTACTGTATAGTAATGCCTTCTTACTGTATAGTAGTCCCCTTTAACGATATAGTTGTCACTTCTTACTATACAAAACGGGCACTCGCCGGGTGCAATCAACTCATGGGTTAATTACTACTGTAGCTTATAAACTGGGACCTGATACACCTGCTGTTTATGCTCTTGAAGGTAAGCAGAGAAATATTCACAAAATATCTTACTGTATAGTTGCTATTACTTACTATACAAAGTATACAACAAGGGCAACTATACAATACAGGACGAGTGCAATCAACACAAGATTTACAATTTGGGACGTGATATATCTGCTGTTTGTGCACTTGAAGATTATTGGAGAAATAAAAAAGCGTGAGAGAAATCTTACTGTATAGTTGTTATTATTTATTATACAACATGAAGACTCGAAGAGTGGAAAAAAATATGAAAATAGAAGGCTACAACACAAAAAAACTCCTCAACAAAATCAAAAATTTTAAACAATATACTTCTCCTTACCCAGGTTCCATAGCCGTAGCAGGAGGTGCAATGAAGTTCCTCCGGGACAATCTCCGTTTAATCAAAGACGTAGTTTACGACACGGAACACATCGCCGGTCAGGTGTTCTCCACGGGGGACGTGTACTTCGTGCCGGCCTTCAGCGGGCTATACGCACCCTACTGGAGGAAGGACGCTAGAGGGTAAGTCGAAAATTCTAGAATATTTTTAGTACCATTTTATACCTGTAAATGCTAAAAATGGCCATGGCAATGCTAAAAAGGTCAAGATACTGGCGAGCTGACTACAAAAATGCCGGGTAATTTTTAAAGCACGCAGAGGTCATCCTTTGTTAAGGACGGTCACCCATCCATGGACTGACTACAGCAAATGTGGTACAGATGACAGCAGGTTAACATATACGAATCTGTCAAATTTTACCAATCAAACTTTAACCTACCCACTATGTGATAAGGTGGAAAATGCATTGCAGAAGTTTGACACATTGTGGTAACTTGATGTGCTGTTGTCTGTACCTTGCTGATATATCAATACGCGCGGTTGTTACTCAGCTACGAGATCTCATTGCTGTTATTTTGTTTCAGAATAATTTGCGGTCTGACTGCATTTACAACTAAGAATCACATCATCAGAGCGGCTTTAGAAGCTGTTTGCTTCCAGACAAGGTAATTTTTTTATCAATATCTGAAAATAACAAGATAAAATGATAGTTTTTTATAAATATTGCGAATATTATTTCTCCTGCTTTTTTGTCTGTGGCATCAATTTATTTAAATCTATGCAATAATATTGAACTGAGCGAAAAATTCTACCTATAATTCACACCAAGCTTTTAGTCGTTATGGGATTTTGCGCTAGTCGTTGCGCAGAAACTATTTTTACATATCAGCGGGTGACGTCAGTGTATGGCACACATAGGGACATTTATGCTCGGAACTTAGTTGCAGACCGCCATTAAGTTGAGAACTGTACTTATTATAGTATTTGTTATACAGGGATATTTTAGAAGCGATGAACAAAGACTGCGGCATGCCACTAGCCAAGTTGCATGTGGACGGTAGAATGACCTCCAATGACCTGCTGATGCAGCTACAGGCTGATCTCATTGGTATCCCTGTGTGTAAGTAGATGACCCTTGTTATATTTACTTTATTAGCTTCCACTCGCGGTTGCGCCTGTATTCCATGGAATTGCTTTCGGCATATAGATAAAAAGTATCTCGTGTGCTTGCTATAACCTACATTTCTGCCAAGTTTCATCAAAATCCATTCGGTAGTTTTTGCGTGATAGATGAACAAACACAAAGGATATTATGGTCTAAAGTTGCCCATAAACATCTCTATAGTTCGTGTAAAACGTTTTGTCGTTACTAAATATTGCGCGGGTGGCTGCGCAGAAACCAATTCTAGGTATCAGCGAGTGACGGGATTGGGGGAGGTGTATGGACGCATGGGCGGACTTGTGCTCGGAATTAAGTTTCAGAATGACATCGACTTTTACGCGTACTGTATTTACCTGTCTCTACCAATGTCATATTACTCATAGTCGTCGTTTTAGGTTTTATCTACAAAATTTTAAGGAAATTTCTAATGACCTGATCTTTTTGATAGTTGGGAAAAGGTTACACAGCCATAGGAGACCGTGGATAAGTAAAATCCGCGCGGATCAGCTGATCAACGCTTGACGTGGTAGGTACGTGGCTGGGTGATCATCTTATCATGACGAGTTCTTCCGAGTTTCGGAGGGTACGATATATTGGTGGATATTGGCTGTCACTTGAACAGCAGTCGTTACGGGTAGTCAGAAGCCAGAAAAACTGATAACCAGTCTAAGGGGTATCGAATTGTTCGGGTAACTGGGTTAAGTAGGTCAGATACGAGGTCGCCCCATGTAAAACACTGGTACTCAGCTGCATGCGGTTAGACTGAAAGCCGACCCCAACGTAATTGGGAAAAGGCTACGCAGATGATGATCGTCGTAATTTTATGTTTCATCTGCGGAAAAATTTCAATTGACCTGATTTTTTGATAGTATGGAAAGGGCTGGGCAGATGATAGTAATGTGATTGTATACTTGTACAGTGCGAGCCCAGGCGTGGGACATGTCGACGCTGGGCGTGGCGGTGGTGGCGGGCGGCGCGGCGGGCGTGTGGAGCGACGCCTGGCGCACGCACGACGCGCCCAACCACACCTTCCTGCCCACCACTACTGACGACGGTGAGTATACTGCTCGCCACACTTGCACAGTGCGAGCCCAGGCGTGGGACATGTCGACGCTGGGCGTGGCGGTGGTGGCGGGCGGCGCGGCGGGCGTGTGGAGCGACGCCTGGCGCACGCACGACGCGCCCAACCACACCTTCCTGCCCACCACTACTGACGACGGTGAGTATACTGCTCGCCACACTTGCACAGTGCGAGCCCAGGCGTGGGACATGTCGACGCTGGGCGTGGCGGTGGTGGCGGGCGGCGCGGCGGGCGTGTGGAGCGACGCCTGGCGCACGCACGACGCGCCCAACCACACCTTCCTGCCCACCACTACTGACGACGGTGAGTATACTGCTCGCCACACTTGCACAGTGCGAGCCCAGGCGTGGGACATGTCGACGCTGGGCGTGGCGGTGGTGGCGGGCGGCGCGGCGGGCGTGTGGAGCGACGCCTGGCGCACGCACGACGCGCCCAACCACACCTTCCTGCCCACCACTACTGACGACGGTGAGTATACTGCTCGCCACACTTGCACAGTGCGAGCCCAGGCGTGGGACATGTCGACGCTGGGCGTGGCGGTGGTGGCGGGCGGCGCGGCGGGCGTGTGGAGCGACGCCTGGCGCACGCACGACGCGCCCAACCACACCTTCCTGCCCACCACTACTGACGACGGTGAGTATACTGCTCGCCACACTTGCACAGTGCGAGCCCAGGCGTGGGACATGTCGACGCTGGGCGTGGCGGTGGTGGCGGGCGGCGCGGCGGGCGTGTGGAGCGACGCCTGGCGCACGCACGACGCGCCCAACCACACCTTCCTGCCCACCACTACTGACGACGGTGAGTATACTGCTCGCCACACTTGCACAGTGCGAGCCCAGGCGTGGGACATGTCGACGCTGGGCGTGGCGGTGGTGGCGGGCGGCGCGGCGGGCGTGTGGAGCGACGCCTGGCGCACGCACGACGCGCCCAACCACACCTTCCTGCCCACCACTACTGACGACGGTGAGTATACTGCTCGCCACACTTGCACAGTGCGAGCCCAGGCGTGGGACATGTCGACGCTGGGCGTGGCGGTGGTGGCGGGCGGCGCGGCGGGCGTGTGGAGCGACGCCTGGCGCACGCACGACGCGCCCAACCACACCTTCCTGCCCACCACTACTGACGACGGTGAGTATACTGCTCGCCACACTTGCACAGTGCGAGCCCAGGCGTGGGACATGTCGACGCTGGGCGTGGCGGTGGTGGCGGGCGGCGCGGCGGGCGTGTGGAGCGACGCCTGGCGCACGCACGACGCGCCCAACCACACCTTCCTGCCCACCACTACTGACGACGGTGAGTATACTGCTCGCCACACTTGCACAGTGCGAGCCCAGGCGTGGGACATGTCGACGCTGGGCGTGGCGGTGGTGGCGGGCGGCGCGGCGGGCGTGTGGAGCGACGCCTGGCGCACGCACGACGCGCCCAACCACACCTTCCTGCCCACCACTACTGACGACGGTGAGTATACTGCTCGCCACACTTGCACAGTGCGAGCCCAGGCGTGGGACATGTCGACGCTGGGCGTGGCGGTGGTGGCGGGCGGCGCGGCGGGCGTGTGGAGCGACGCCTGGCGCACGCACGACGCGCCCAACCACACCTTCCTGCCCACCACTACTGACGACGGTGAGTATACTGCTCGCCACACTTGCACAGTGCGAGCCCAGGCGTGGGACATGTCGACGCTGGGCGTGGCGGTGGTGGCGGGCGGCGCGGCGGGCGTGTGGAGCGACGCCTGGCGCACGCACGACGCGCCCAACCACACCTTCCTGCCCACCACTACTGACGACGGTGAGTATACTGCTCGCCACACTTGCACAGTGCGAGCCCAGGCGTGGGACATGTCGACGCTGGGCGTGGCGGTGGTGGCGGGCGGCGCGGCGGGCGTGTGGAGCGACGCCTGGCGCACGCACGACGCGCCCAACCACACCTTCCTGCCCACCACTACTGACGACGGTGAGTATACTGCTCGCCACACTTGCACAGTGCGAGCCCAGGCGTGGGACATGTCGACGCTGGGCGTGGCGGTGGTGGCGGGCGGCGCGGCGGGCGTGTGGAGCGACGCCTGGCGCACGCACGACGCGCCCAACCACACCTTCCTGCCCACCACTACTGACGACGGTGAGTATACTGCTCGCCACACTTGCACAGTGCGAGCCCAGGCGTGGGACATGTCGACGCTGGGCGTGGCGGTGGTGGCGGGCGGCGCGGCGGGCGTGTGGAGCGACGCCTGGCGCACGCACGACGCGCCCAACCACACCTTCCTGCCCACCACTACTGACGACGGTGAGTATACTGCTCGCCACACTTGCACAGTGCGAGCCCAGGCGTGGGACATGTCGACGCTGGGCGTGGCGGTGGTGGCGGGCGGCGCGGCGGGCGTGTGGAGCGACGCCTGGCGCACGCACGACGCGCCCAACCACACCTTCCTGCCCACCACTACTGACGACGGTGAGTATACTGCTCGCCACACTTGCACAGTGCGAGCCCAGGCGTGGGACATGTCGACGCTGGGCGTGGCGGTGGTGGCGGGCGGCGCGGCGGGCGTGTGGAGCGACGCCTGGCGCACGCACGACGCGCCCAACCACACCTTCCTGCCCACCACTACTGACGACGGTGAGTATACTGCTCGCCACACTTGCACAGTGCGAGCCCAGGCGTGGGACATGTCGACGCTGGGCGTGGCGGTGGTGGCGGGCGGCGCGGCGGGCGTGTGGAGCGACGCCTGGCGCACGCACGACGCGCCCAACCACACCTTCCTGCCCACCACTACTGACGACGGTGAGTATACTGCTCGCCACACTTGCACAGTGCGAGCCCAGGCGTGGGACATGTCGACGCTGGGCGTGGCGGTGGTGGCGGGCGGCGCGGCGGGCGTGTGGAGCGACGCCTGGCGCACGCACGACGCGCCCAACCACACCTTCCTGCCCACCACTACTGACGACGGTGAGTATACTGCTCGCCACACTTGCACAGTGCGAGCCCAGGCGTGGGACATGTCGACGCTGGGCGTGGCGGTGGTGGCGGGCGGCGCGGCGGGCGTGTGGAGCGACGCCTGGCGCACGCACGACGCGCCCAACCACACCTTCCTGCCCACCACTACTGACGACGGTGAGTATACTGCTCGCCACACTTGCACAGTGCGAGCCCAGGCGTGGGACATGTCGACGCTGGGCGTGGCGGTGGTGGCGGGCGGCGCGGCGGGCGTGTGGAGCGACGCCTGGCGCACGCACGACGCGCCCAACCACACCTTCCTGCCCACCACTACTGACGACGGTGAGTATACTGCTCGCCACACTTGCACAGTGCGAGCCCAGGCGTGGGACATGTCGACGCTGGGCGTGGCGGTGGTGGCGGGCGGCGCGGCGGGCGTGTGGAGCGACGCCTGGCGCACGCACGACGCGCCCAACCACACCTTCCTGCCCACCACTACTGACGACGGTGAGTATACTGCTCGCCACACTTGCACAGTGCGAGCCCAGGCGTGGGACATGTCGACGCTGGGCGTGGCGGTGGTGGCGGGCGGCGCGGCGGGCGTGTGGAGCGACGCCTGGCGCACGCACGACGCGCCCAACCACACCTTCCTGCCCACCACTACTGACGACGGTGTATATTTATTTTCCTTATTCAATCAAAACGCCTATACCTCCAAGCAAATACATCTACAAACAAAAACTAAAATAACCCTTTATTCCAGATCGCGACGCAAGATACACCAAATGGAAGATGGCAGTTCAACGCTCCCTCGGCTGGGCAACAACTAAAAAATCATTCACCATGACAGGTCAGGCCAAACGAAAGACTAGCATGATGACTCAACAAAGTCTAGACGTCCAATCTTTACCCGACAGTCGAAAAAACTCACTTTTCGACAATCACACTTTAAACTTACTAGACGTGAAAGTCGATAAAAATTTCGACGAAGGCGTCAATTCCTATGTCGAAGAACTACTCCAATATTCCGCTCGAAAATTCTCGATTTTTGTCCCCGTAAAAAAGCTTAAAACGGAACACACTATTCTAGATGATATCGACTATTTTATGAGTAAAAAGGAATGTGATTATGGTATGTGTGAGTGTTGCGAGCCTGAGAAAAAGGTGCAAACTAATTGGGAGTCCATTGAGGAGATTATCGAAAATGATCCGGAAATTATTTTCGATTGCGATGATAATCCAATAATGGTCGAACCCGTCAGAAGTTCTGAACCTATATTCCTAACTTCTGCAATAAGTATGGGTGCCGCTACTTTGAGCAAGAAAATTAACTTCGATAAATTGCCGGCTTTGTTCAAGTCGATTTATAACAAAATTTCTAGTCCTCTGACGTGAATTCTTTTCGTAAAATTTTGTGTAGTAATTTATTACTTTTTTACTACTTTGGCTATCTAGCCTGGCTTGGACTGTGTTGCCATAGTAAAGTTCCTATTACGGATTAGGATTGCATTACTACGCGTGTTGACCATCTGTGTTGCCAGCTTAACACTTTGGCAGCGAATTTAAACCACTGGCAACACAAATTATACTACAAAATACTATCAGCTAGAAAAAAGATCTAATGCTTTTCTAAGTTATAAAAATAGCAGCAAAAATGTCAAATGTATGTCGAATGACGTCAGAGACGTAACACAACGAATATATAGGTGTTATTATATTGTTATGTAGATCATTTAGTATGTTACTACAATTTGTTATTATTGAAATGTGATATTTTCGAATTATGTTTGAAATTCTTTAGGCGTATTGTACTTAAAATACGTAAGTACTAGTATAGTCTTAAAAAATAATGAAATTAGGTTTCGATACTCCTTAAAGCCAAATTAAATGTATTTTTGTTCCCTAAGGTAATAATATAAAAGACATTATAGTATTTTATTTTTCTTGAGAAATTCAAATGTGTAGATATCGCACATTGCGAATCTGAATTGGGTCATTATTTAATTAAAAAATAATCTTTCATACTAAATAATTTTATCGTTATTTATAAGAACGTGTTTTGTCCGATAAATAAAATAAGTAACCAACCACACTTTAAGACCATTTTTAAGATTTTAATGTTGTATTATGCATGCGAATTTTCAGTATTAATTCAGTTTTATATAATACTTGAAGTTTTATCTTTAAAGTAGATCGTTCCACATAGTAAAATATACGTAAAGAATATAGTAAAAAAAATGTTACAAACTTTTTCTATTCTTATGGCCCTTTTCAATAATATTGTGCTTCTGAATATTTCTTAGTTCCTTATTTCGCTAGAATACTGTGTCGTCTTAAATGTAATTTTACTAACATTATAATAAGACTGGTATTAACTTGAATATTGAATAAAAATATTTATTTATCCTTTTGGGTCTTTGATTTATTTTTGGTTACTCCTTGCATGAGTTGCATGACACCTAAAACTTTAATTTCATAGCATGAAACTACTTTAACTTAAAAACAAATGGACACGAATATAGTAGGTATACCTACATATTTAACAAAGCCAGGGAACCATAGACATTATCTTTAAATGTAAATAGACAAGTTGTATTGTCGAGAGTCGACATATAACTGAGAAATTGACAGTATGTACTGCTTATATACTTCAATAAACGAGATAAATCTTTATACTGAGATAAGTAAGATAAAAATATATGATGATCTAGATAAAAATTGGGGAATAACTGGTAAGTCGTAAAACAACAATAAACCTTAGTGACTATTGTATTCTTTATGATTTAAATTACGTTTAGGGGGATTATTTTACGATATTCAAATTAAAATTTATATTTTTTATTATTATAACCGCAATTTAGTGTTACTATTTTTATCAACATAAGCTCTTATACATAATATAAGCTATGAAATTGATATTCTAAGAATCAAGTAATTTCCAATAAAAATGTTCACAAACTTAATACATCGATCTACATCGATATATATGGCATATTAACTAGAATAATAATGGTATTCATTATTGAAACATAATCGACATTATTCATGGAGGTTCTAACTAATTTATATCACATTCATATTAATTCAAACTACATTGGAAAGTGCAAAAGTGCTACAGTCCAGTCGCTGAGCGGTATTTGCGGAATTTTGTGATATCGAACGATAAGTATTTTCAAATTTATTATTTTTTTCTGTTCACCTATTCATTGAGCTTGAGCATTTTGACTTTTTTGAGTAGTTTCTACACATTTAAATTTTAATTTCGACATCACAAAATTTCGCGTACCTAATTCTGTTGTTTTTTAACATAGCTCGAAACTTTCCCATATTCCACTTTAACTATCATCCACTTCGGGCTCAAATTAACGAAACTTTTAAAATTACGAAATAAAAGTGTTTGGTTAGACAAGGGTTACATGATCGGTCTGACGTCATTCCATTCCATCAGTCTGGTTAGATTTATGGGAGAATGATAGGAAAATCATCGTGTAACCGGTTGATTGACGGACTGATGGTCTAGAATACACCGTCTTTTCGTCCGTCATTCTGGCATCAGTCTAAGCCGGGCCAGACTGATGCAATGGAATGACGCGAGACTGATCGTATAAGACAAGGGTTACACGATCAGTCTGATGTCATTCCATTCCATCAGTCTGGTCAGAATTATGGGAAAATTATCGTGTAACCGGTTGATTGACGGACTGATGGTCCAGAATACACCGTGTTTTTCGTCCGTCATTCTGGCATCAGTCTGAGCCGGGCCAGACTGATGGAATGAAATGACGCCACTGATCGTGTAACCCTTGTCTTATACACATTTATCACAAGATCACATCACTTCTTGAGAACTAAAACTGTAGGTCTGGAGTGACCTAATCTTGGTGAATTAACTATCAAAGAACGTGCTAATAAAAATAGAAGAAATATATGTTTTCTAAACTACAGATTGTAGTGTTACCGTGATACATAAATTCTTACTTTATCATAATATTAATATTATCCTTTCTTTATCTTTTACAGAGGAAAGATACAAGCTCCTGGCATCGATTCCGGCAACTCTTTACCTGATAGGTAGTTTCACAATGCTAGTCGTCTCGAACATTCTAAAAAATAGGTGATAAGCGAAAATCGACTCTATTCGTTTTAGAATAAGTATTTATTTCGCTGTTTTACGTAGAACAAGTTTTATGCTTTAAGTGTACGTTCAAATGTTAGGTAGGATTTTGATAAAATTTTCAATTATGAATTAAATATAGAAATTATACTTCATTTTCAGTGGTGATTTAATTCTTTTGCTGTTTCATGTTTGCCATTTATTATTTATTCCACCATAATTGTGCGCGCACATTTTTCGCGAGGAAAAAATGTGTAAGCACGAGACGGCTCAAGTCCACTGCTAGCATGTTTTGTGCATAAAAGTTGTTATTACGCAAGCGTTTTAGAAATGATTTTTTATCTTTTAATAGTGCGAGTAGACTATTAGAAAGTTTTGTTTGCATCACAGTGCCGCACATGGGTGGAATCTCGCCTTTAAAGCTACTCAAGCACCACTCAAAATTAAGTGATGTCTCCATATTTGATCATTACTTAATACACAATTAGTTTTCATCCATATAGGCATTTAATTGAATGTAAATAAATTACTTCCATCTCAATTTCTTTCGACTACACATCAAATAAAAGCTCTTTACATAGACCTATAGATAATTTTTGATTTTCAAATTATTTTAACTGTATATGTAACGTTCCACCTTACAACTGTTTTATTTTTAATTGAGAAGATATTTATTAACATTCAATTATGTAGACGAACAAATGTGATTATTGATAGTTAATTTTTTAAATCAAATTATTAGCATTTTTGTCTCAAGACTTAGCATTTTTAATGTTGTTTACCTAATTAATATAGGTGCAAGTTAATGTGCAATATTAATTTATAATTTAAAGGTAGCTTTGTGTGTAAATACACTTTTTATATTCTAATAACATTTTAATGTTTTATACATATAATCCAAGCATACTTCCTATATGTTAAATTTCTTAAGTATCTAAATGTGTCTTTAAAGTTCTGCTGAATCAGAAAAATCCACTCACCAAAGAGTACTACTAATTTTTTTTTTTTTGATATTTTGATCACGTAATTTGCCGAATTATAATGTATGAATTAAACCATTTTCTTGTCGAATAGAATTTTCAACCTGGCAAAAATATTTGCATAAAGAAATAAACGGTTTTACGGTTGCTTAATTTTGACTAACAGTCTCGATATTTTGAATTTAATGATATTAAAATAAAAATGTCTCGATATGAACGTTAGTATGTTATATCTTTTGAAAATTGTTTAAAATTGGTCCAATTTTTTATTGCATTTATATAATCGGAATGTGCTTTTTTTATAAATTATTATAATAATTTTTGCTCATTTTATTAATTTTAGACATAGTAAAATCATGCGAAAGAATGAGTAAGTAAATTATTAATTTGAATATTTAATTCTTTGCTATTTAATTCAGTAGTGAAATGTGACCTCAACAAGACTAGAAGTAGTTTGTAAGAACCCATTTAGTATCTATTTGATAAAAATAGAAAAATAATTGTCATTTTGTCAGTTACTAAAATTAAGATCACAAAAGTCCGCCGATGTTAATTTCTGTTATTTCAAGAACAAACAAATCAATAGCTAAGCACCTAGTACAGGCGCCAGTGCATCAACCTACCTCAATCTGTCTTTCTGTAATAGATTTTCGACCTTATCACAATAGTGGAAGGTTCGCAATAAATGTTTTTAAACTTTCGCGATTTGTAGACATATTTTACAACAACCGGGTCTTACTCGCGATGAAACTATAAAAGGTTTACAATACCTCTTTTCGGTACTTATCGTAAACCTTTGAAACTATAAAGGGTTCACGATACCTCTTTTCGGTATCGTAAACCTTTTATAGTTTCATCACGAGTAAGACCCGGTTGTTGTCTAAAATATAGTGGAAGTTTCGATTGGTAAAATTTAACAGCTATGGATAGGCTGACCTGCTGGCGTCTGTACCTCGGTTTACTATTTAATTTAACTTAACATCATGAACCTATTAATTATTGTGAGATTTACGATTTTATAAAATAGCGTTTTTTTTAAGAAAACAAATTATTTTTTAAGCATTCCCTGTGCATTATGATTAAGAATTATTTAAGCTATTTATTGAAATTAATTATTGGTGTTAGGTTAAAGAAAAAGATTTTGCATAACAATATTTTTTCTAAAAATACAATTGAAAATCTTTTTCAAAATGTGAAATTGCATATTCTTTATTACTAAATAAAATTAATAATGGGTGTGTTTTGTCTATCAATTGAATGTAATTATAATCTTGCGGGGTTGCCATACAGAAACTATTGCCCCTTCACAATTTGAGAATCACAATTTTATGTACCTATTACCTTTAGAAAATATGTTTTTTACAATACTTTTTACTTGAAAGTTCTTTGATAATATTTTAATTACACAAAACTTGACATTATGAATGATATTTGACATTTTGTATTTCAATATTTTTAGTACCTGGTTATTTAAATAATATGATGAGCTTGAAGTTTTCTAATTTGTCTGAATATTTGGAAGCATGTGTTATACATATGAACAAAATTATAATATATTTGTTACCTTCCAATTAATTGTACAAAATTACTTATAATAAAAGTTGTTTTCCAATTAGCTATATAATTTATTTCCAGTGGAAATATTGAGAATTTGTAATCATACATCATATAAAATCATCCCTATCATAATTATAAATAAACAATTCGATCAATGTTGTTAGACTAAGCGGCAGTTTCACAGGTACCAGATAGAGTTCTAGATAACTATCTGACAGATCATGTCATAGAAAATTAATCGAATTTAAAACATTTACGGCCGTTCCCAATAACCTATCTAACTCTGGATTTACTTACCAGAGATAGGAATTTGACATTACTTGTATGGGCATAATGTCAAAATTCTATCACTAGTAAGCAAATCCTGAGATAGACAGAATATTGATTTCCGCAGTTATATAGCACTGTCTGTCAGATAGCTATTAAGAACTTTATGTGGAACCTGTGAAAATGGCCGTAAAAATATCAAATCTTTTTATAGCAATCATTGTTTTAAGCCTAATAATAACATAGTTGTAGTTTGTAGTATCTGTTGCAATCTGATTTAATATTAATTTATGCGCCAGGGAGGTCACACAGGTAGTTTTCAATTTATGATTTAATTTTGATAACTATACTAAGTAAGTATAAAGCTGAACTAGACGCCATTTGTTTTTTTTTTAGTTTGTGGAGGCGTAAAGCAACCATATTTTATGGTAATAACACGGGCTCCAATGGCTTAATAGCCAAGAGCCCCGACCAACATCTCATGAGGCTCTCGTTAGGCGGCTGGGTCAAGGGACTGATTCAGAAGGCGGGTAATAATATAAATTCCATCCACCTAGGTCCTGGAATGAAGGTGGGGAAGTATGATTCATGGATGTCAGGGTTGAATTACCTATAAATTGAAATGTAATTTAGTAAACCTACTATGGCCTTTATAGATATCATCATTTCAAAAAATCCGACTTACGTTGGGCTTAAAACTTTGGTTCCTATAATCAAAATGTGACATGGTGTAATGTATGTGTATTTTATAAGTGTTTTGGTTCATCATGGTGTTTCTATGTAATAAAATATTGCATTTGTTGGGTTTTTATTTGTGTTTTATTATATCTGAATAACATAGAGGCTACTTTTAATCCAGGTACGGGAAGTTGTTCCCTCTCGATGCAGCGGGTGAAAACGCTGGTGGAAGTAAGTTTATAATAAAGACATTACATACTATTGGTTAATCACTGATATAGTATGAAAGGTCCCAGTTCCCGTACTGCAGAGATTTAAGAGCATTTCAACTTGTTATGTTTCTTCCGTCGTTTATACAAAATCAACAACTCAAATATTTTGAAGGTAAAATAAAAAGTTTTAACTTCGACAGAATTATTATACTGTTATTCACAAATTGAAACTCGCGCCAAATCTTTCTATATGTTGGCAGTACTGGAATAACCTGTCGTTCAACATTATCATTATATTATTCGTTCATATTATCATTTCTGTAACATAAGTATATTGCGAGACGAAAATGTAGTTCTAATTTATAAAATAGTAAATATCAACTAACAGAAATATCACCTAACCAACTAACTAGAACAAACTAACTAGAAAAATTAAAGTTAGGTAGAATAAACCTAGATCCATCAATATTTCTAAAGAGGTTGCCAGAGGTTCTGTTACATTTCCGAACGAAGAATAGAATACAGAGCTGCCAACATCATACAACAAAACGTCAAAATCACGAGTTTATCGGGTTATTGATAAGAGATAAAATGGTAAACACGGTAAGTTATTTTGGAAATAAATACACAAATATAAAAGAAAAATATTCTTTACTGTTATTAATTCGTGTATTTCCACATTTTCAGTTCTATGCGGTTAACATGTGAACAAGGAAAGTGTATTTAATATCTACATTTAGCCGATAAAAACAATAGTCTCAATTCCCCGCAATCATGGATATAAATAGCTTACCATTAGAAACATTCATAGAAATATTAATTAAAACGGATGGTTTAACCATCGGAAAATGCCGACGAGTGTGCAAGAAATGGATGGAAACCATAGATGACATAGACTACATCTGGGAGAAAATATGCTTCAAGGAGTTCGAATATCAATCATCATTAGCCAAGCAGAAGTCAGGCAAAGACTGCAAATGGTACCACATCTATAAAAACCTCACAATGTGGTCAAAACTCACGTCTTTTGAGAAAAACATTCGGGAGTTCTACAAATTCACTTCACATGACAAAAACCATGCCTTAGC
Organism: Heliothis virescens; assembly: GCA_002382865.2. NCBI lineage: Eukaryota > Metazoa > Arthropoda > Insecta > Lepidoptera > Noctuidae > Heliothis > Heliothis virescens. The sequence continues at coordinate 5,731,308 of NWSH02000571.1, forward strand.
CATTGACTACGGAGTTTTACCTTTAAAAGATACTAGAGGTATAGTCCTGTATGATATGAGTACTTTGAAACACATACCAGTAGCTGTACCAGAAAAAAATTGCTTAAAAATCTCCAATAACGATTTTGCAACAGTTATACTGGTCAAATCCGGAATCCTACTTCAAAGGACTCCGCAGTCTTTCGATGAAGACCTATGCTTCATGTCTGAAGCATTCTTCAAAGCGGACAACTTCGTGTTACACGGAAAAGAACTTTATTTCTATAACAATAGAGATGTTTTTGTGTGTGACCTGAATATGAAGAATCTCGAGTCAAAATTAATGTTGCATTGCGACTATGACATCAAAGAAATCCAGTACTACAATGGTCAACTTTGTATCTTCACCGACTGTGGGAAAATCGTTACTATATCCAAAGATAGAACTGTGACTGTGAAACCAATAAACTGCCCCCCAGAATGGGTGAAACAAATTAAGCATGTCCGAGCGATCAATAGTCGAAATTTCGTCTGTTATTCTAGAAATTTATTCAAAATAGAGACTGACAAGTACCAGCATTTATACCTAGATTTTCCACCAATCACAGCATTGTTCTTCTATGGGGATTTCGTACTTATAGGGACGAGGGCCAGTGAGATATTATTGTATAGATTGTCAAGCCAGAAAAGGGCCACAAAGCCTATATTTGAGAAACTGGCAGAGTTGCCAGATGGAAAATATGCTGTGTATTTGGATGTTTGTGAAAGAAAATCTGGGCCAGTTATTGTAGTGGCAACATTCTTTGAGATTATACTTTTGGAGATTGATTTCTTTCCTCATGTAAGTATTTTGAGTCCAATTAATTTATGAGCTGGTTATTGTTATTCTATTTTGATCTTAATTTCATTAATGGTAAAGTTCTTAAGAAGAAACAGTCAATCTTGCAGTAGATTGAACACTAATTAAAAAAACAATCAAATACCTATTTTTAAGTATACGTTTTTTTTACTTTTAGCACATAAAGTAGGCAAAAATAGGCGGTTTGGTTAAAAAAACGTAAAACATGTATATTGTGGGTTACAACAACTTACGTAGGAGGTATCGAATTACCTACATAATTTTCTTTTTATTTTCAGGAAAAAGAGCTTAAAACAAGTTTCCCAAACAACAAAGTGTTAATGTATAAGCGACTTCTACGACTTCGAGACAGACTTCGACTTGGAGTGCCCTCGATCAAATCTATTGCGTAAGATTAAGCTTTAAACTTAGACTGTAAGACTATTTATTTGAAAACCAGTGTATTTATTTAAACTGTTAATTTATGATTTTTTATTAAAATGTTGTAGAAAAATCCTTTTTTTGGTATAATGTTCTTTTATAAATCCCCCTATTCAAGGTCTATACCAGTCTGATAATAATTATATTTAATCACTATTTACTCATAAAAATAAATGGATATTTCCTATCCTAATACCTTTAGAAAAATATACGTGGGTACCCTTCCTCGTGAATCCTATCTCTTTGTAATAACTGCAACACAATCCGCTCAGTAGATTGAGAACTTATCGTGATAATCAATGATCCTAAAAAGAACTATAAAATATCACAGAACGCTTTCCACTTCGACGATCAAAAAACCGGCCAAGTGCGAGTTGGACTCGGGCACGAAGGGTTCCGTACCATTATATATGAAAAATGAACATCTATTACCTACAACTAGCATAAATACAATCATTTTTCGGGCAGCAAAAAATAACTTTCTTTTTCATACAAATATATGAATAACAAAGCTATAATTTGCGGTTTCCCAGGTTTATTGTCTGGGGACCCCTCTTAATATTTATGTATTTTAAATTTTTAGTATTTGTTGTTATAGCGGCAATGGAAATACATCATTTGTGAAAATTTCAGCTCTCTGGCTATGATGGTTGACAAGATACAGCCTGGTGACAGACGGACAGCGAAGTTTTAGCGATAGGGTCCTGTTTTACCCTTTGGGTACGGAATCCTAAAAACGGGACATTTCCACCCAAAACAACAACATACCTACCCTACATTACTCCGCCCCCAATTTACCAAAAGATATGAACTGGGAACACACTGACCAGTAAATCAAACCCAGTGGCTTTATCATAGCTTGTATTACAAGTGCAAATGAGCCCACAACTACAGGCGTTGTCACGATGCCAAAACAGCGCTGCAGCGCCAATCTGAGTTTTAATCTTCAAGCGCTGTATTGTGCTGAATGTAATATTAGCTAGGTGATTAGGTTTGCGCTAGAAATGAATAGGATATGGTGCTAGTTTAATGAGAGATTTGTGTTGGAACTTGTGAGCTGTTTTGATTATAGTTCATCTATACTAATATTATAAGGCTGAAGAGTTTGTTTGAACGCGCTAATCTCAGAAACTGCTGGACTGATATCAAAAATTATGTCAGTGTTAGATAGCCCATTTATCGAGGCTACTTTTTATCCGGATGCGCAGAGTAGTTGCTACGGGACGTGGGTGAAACCACTGGCAAAAGCTAGTACAAGATAAGTGGTCACTTAAGAATGCTCATGCTACACTGGAGTGCATTTAAACTGACCCAACAAGTTGTGATATTTAAATATACGTCAGTCAGTTTAGCCATCAGGTTATTGGGCTTTGAAAAGTAAAAAAATACTTAAAAGACTTAGGGCCAGTTTCAGAGGTTCCAAGCAAAGTTCTAGATAGTTATCTGACAGATAATACCATAGAAATGTTTTTTTAATTTTGACTACTTTTCTGTCTAGAACTGTATCTAAAATCTTTGAAACGGACTCTTATAGTGATACTTACAGCTTTTTAATTTTCAGGAATTTAACATTACGGAATGGTAACTCTAGTCATGTGGACGCCGATTGACCAAAGCATGGTTATTTTTATAAAGTTATAATTATACAAAAAATACTCGAAAACTCATAAAAATAAAAACAATAAAAGAAAATTAAAAACTGAAGGTCTGCTTTTAATTAAATGTAGTAGGTACCTACTTAAGTATTTTTCATTAGCTTAGACTTGCTTCACAGTAAATACTTACTGCTCTATAGGTTCTTCTTCTTCTTCTTATCGAGTGAGCTGCAGGTTTAATCACCTGACAAGCCCTAGTGTCAGAGTTTTCTCAAATCCGCCTGACGGCCACTGACGTGGAATTATAACTACGACTGCTACTGAGTAACAATCGAAGACGACGGCTTTACGTGCCCTCCTAGGCACGGGGGTGTAACACCGCCAACTTCCAAACTCCAGGCTGCTTTTGTGAAAGCTTCTAAAACCCACAAAGCGATTTCGGCCTGGTCCGGGAATCGAACCCAAGACCCGTGGCACAGCAGTTGCGCTATGCGACCACTAGACCAACGAGGCAGCTTTGCTCTATTGGTAAAATAGTAATAAAATATTGCATGCACAGAATGTAGGCACAGTAAAATGTATGATACCTTAATTAAGTAGGTCATTTGAGTACCTAAAACATGAAGTAAAAACGAATTTCAACGAAAATTTTAAACAGGAAAACCGACAAACTCAGGCAGTTCATAATACCATTAAAACAATTTACATAAAACGTGTATTTATTTGTCATACACTCGTTTCCGTGAAATAAGGGTCTAACTTAAAAGCTACAATACAATACACTGGTGGCCATATTAATTGGGCGGAATAATACACCTTCCATTACACTTTGTGACATGTTATTTTGTTATTAACCCGTTGCCAGTGCCGGAGAGCAAGTAACAATTGCTACGGGCCCCGCGCATACTAGGGCCCCGTAGTGTGGGCCCCCATCACAACTGAACGGGCTTTTTTCATCATCATTATCAGCCTATTTATTGTCCCGGTGCTAGGCACAGGCCTCCTCTCACACAGAGAAGGTCAATCCTTTTGCGTTAATCACCACGTTTTCTCAATGCGGGTTGATGATTCAGAATTAGTTTTGTAATTTTTAGGTATTTCTAAAATCATAAGACCACATTATCGCATTGGGCGTAAGCCTGTAATGATATTGTTTGTTGAGATAATAAATAAATTTATTGAGATTCCTAGAGATATTTTCCTTTACCTTTTAATTAGTCATTGGTGTCCAAGATATAGGTACTTAGAAAGTACTTACATACAAAAGTAGAAAAGTTGCATTGTGACCTGACATGGAATCAAACCCACTCATAATTGAGAGCTTAGTGCTTTACCCACTGGCCAACACTTTTTTCGCTGTTTCCATAATCGGGAAAAAAGAAAGTACTCCAGCTTAATACTTCTTAGGGGACCCCATCCTGATTTTGCTACGGGCCCCGTTTTCTTAATCCGGCACTGGCCTGCCGTCGCGAGGGTAAGTTACAGTGGGCAGTGTAATTTTATTCCTATTACAGGCTTAATTTAGAGATAAGGCTTTCAGGGACATGTTTTTACTTAATAAAGAATATCTTATCAAAAGGGAATCTCTTTTATGACGTCACGTTGTTGACTACGTGTAAAAATACTGCCTGCTGCAGCGTTGTTGAAGAAAACACGAAAACATCTGAATTGAGAACCTCTCTCTTTTTGGGAAGTCGGTTAAAATAATTTGTAAGATGTACCTGTGTAAATAGATATCTTAAGTATAGGTATATTATCTTCCATCCGGATAAAAAGTAGTCTATACCTACGGTATACGGTTTCAGTATAGTTACTATAAATTTGTTCGGCAAAATATCAACTGTTTACGCGTCACAAACTACTCAATTTCACATTTTTCAAAATCATATAAGATTTCATTTACATATTTCTTCAACCGTGAAATTCAGATTCAAAATGCAGACTTACACTAAGTACTGTAGAGCGCCTACATCATTCACAGAGCAACGACTATTGTGCACTCATCTTACAAAGACAACTAGGCGCTACCTATAACACAAACAAACAAACATCTCACGTAGCTATATATAAGTATGTAGGTAATAGGAAACTGTTCTACCGTGCAGACAGCAGACAAAATGTCTCGTGTATCCTTAGACTTTAGACTATTCTTTTGCGATCCTCATTTATAGTTACGTACTTACCTGCTTTTCATTTTCATGGTTTATGTAGACACGAAGTTAGACTGGTATGATTCGCAAACCTTTCGTAGTAGTTCGAGGATTAATACATTTTATTTTGTGGTAATATAATAAAGATGAAACATTTTTTGTTTTTATTTTTTGTACCTCAAGGGCTCCGAAACTACTGAACTTATTTTAAAAAATCACGCATGCCCAGCGCGGTGAGTACCTATGGGTAAACCCAACAACTTTATTATTTTTTTTAAATGGATTGGAAATCATCGGTATGACCCCTCCCGCTGTGGATGACAGCGGGAGGGAGTATTAGACTTTTACTGACTAAAACCCACCGTATTTCTTCGGGAGCCCTTTGTGTGCCAGGGCCGCGGTAACTCTTTCGAACAACCCGCAGCCCCGACGGGCTCTGGCCCTAGTGGGCCCCGCAAGGGTTTGCTGACACTCTGAGGAGCGCGTGGAACAGCGCGCGTCGCCGACACGGGCCTGTCGTCTCTTAGGAGACGGAAGGACGATAAGCCATGCCCACCACCCTGGAGAATACCTTTGTTCAACATGGACAAAATGAAACACCAAAAGTATGTAAATACTAACTTACCTACATATTGCCACATATTATGTAGTTTATAATGGTTAATTAAATAAGTACTTGCTTTCATTTTAAACCTAAAACATGATACGCATTACCTACCTATATAACATTCACTATTTAGCACTTAGATATAAAGTACTCCAGCTAGGTTAAGTTGTAATAAAACATCTTCTGCAGACGGCTAGACTAGTTGAAAATTAGTACATCTAAAGTTACACCTAAGAAACTTCAGTCGCGCCGCACTGAAAACTGAAACTTCAGCGAGGCAATCAAATATCTCTTACTTGTTTTGAACTTGGATACAATATATTTTACGCTCTAATTGTTTTGATACTTTGCCTCTTTACATTAACTTCTGCTAATGATAACACTGGTAAATTATACTGTTTTAGGACAAAATCCAATTATCCTTATACCCTTTTCCCTGCAGGGCATAGACCTCTTCTCAAACCAAGAAGGAATGAGCGTTAATCACCGCGCAATGCGGGTTGGTGATTTCAGACTTTTAAAGTCCATGTAAACATAAAAAAAAAAATTGTTACGTTATCCCCGGCCGACATATTCTATACTAGCTTCTGCCTTCTTCTCGGCGCGCCCAGATAAAAACTAGCCTATAGCCTTTCTCGGTAAATGGGCTATCTAACACTGAAAGAATTTTTCAAATCGGACCAGTAGTTTCTAAGATTAGCGCGTTCAAACAATCTCTTCAGCTTTATAATATTAGTAAAGATTTTATCCGGGCACGAGAAAGCGGGAAGCAGACAGTACTAATAAAATTACGTGACACAAATCTGTTACATTTTTACGTAACATGAAAGTTAATCTTTAGAAAATAGCTAGAAATTCGTAACTTTACAAGTAAGAAGTTTAGTCCCTTGTGACCGCGGCGTGGTCATAGCTCACAAGTTGCGTGTAGACGACAGTTTGTTTATTATGAAACTGTTTTCCACTCAACTTTATAGGAGGATTGGATTACGTTGAGCGTCCTTTTCTTATAGAAGCGACGTAAGGTCCGTTGTTTTTAACTAAGGACGAAAAAAGAGGGGTGCTAAACCCGGTAAAAAAGGGGTGTTAAACAAATGAACCAATTTCGATGTGGTTTTGTTTGTTTTCTCTAGTTACTTAATACCTGTTTCATAATCTATGAAAATTATTTTATTACCTACTATGAATTTAGTGAGGATTAATAGTATACTTACTAATTAAGTTACTAAAGGTCTTTATCAAATAATTGTCTCTAAAGCCAAAACGAGTGAAGAAAACAATGGCTAACTCCAAAGTGGGTATAGGTATTTGACGAGAACTTTAGTTTCGTCTGTTAGAACTCAGTACTAGAAACTTCTGGAACCTTGTTACGCTAATTGATATTAAAGTCGGGATAGTAACAATCTAGATCTTCTAAAATAAACAGGGATTACAAGGACGTCTAGCTTTCGCTAACTCCGCACATCTAGATAAAAAGTCGTCTCCTTCAGCCTTCTTGGCTTCCTGAACTTTTCTCGATAAAGGGGCTATCTAACACTCAAATAATGTTTCAAATCGGTCCCGTAGTTCTTGAGATTGGCGCGTTCAAATAAACTTTTCAGCTTTATAATAAATTAGCATAGATATTGCTCTATCCATGTATTGTTTTCTCCATGATCCAAAATCGAACAGTAACTTCACTCTATATCCAAAACCGGTCAAGTTCAAGTCGGACTCGCACACGAAGGGTTCCGTACAAAGACTAACGTTTGCTGTATGGCCCCTTGAAATTATTATTTTTTATCTATAGATACAGCATGCATGGTGATAGACGGACAGCGAAGTCTAAGAAACAGAGTCCCGTTTTACCCTTTGGGTACGAAATACAAAAAAAAATATGATAAGGACTGTTTTCCAACAGAACTTAAAGCACATGATTTCCTTTATTTAACAACGTACAGACGATAGCACATCAAGTTCAATCTGTCAAATTTCTGCAATTGATTTTCAACCTTATCACAATGGAGGTAGGTTAATATTCGATTGGTGATATTTGTCAGATTCGTATACGTTGATCTGCTGTCGTCACTCGTCTGTACCTGAATATAAACACCCGATATCACCTTAAGCAAAGCAAAAGCAATGGAGTCTTCGAACATGGAGAACAGAATGACGTCTTGTACAGACGACAGCAAGTCAGTGTACACAAATCTGTCAAATTTCTGCAATAGATTTTCAACCTTATCACAATAGCGGAAGGTTCGATTGGTAAAATTTGTCAGATTTTGGGTACACTGACTTGCTGTCGTCTGTACAAACAAAATCTATATAACGATGAACCTACGAATTCTAATATCCGTTTACTCAAAAGGATTTCGTGTTCAAATCAATCCTTAAGAAATCTGAGCTTCACAACAAAGGTGTATACGGTTTTTTTTATTTCCTGTTCAATGTAGGTAGAGAGTCAGCTATTGTTTTCTTTTAATATATCTTTTCGATATGTGGGCACTAAGTTACCAAATACACTAAATAAAGGCCCATTTACACATTGCGATTTAATTGCCCGTTGCTTGCCATTTTATTGCAGGAATATTTGACAGGCGACCATTTACCTATTGCACGATTACGTTTACACAGTGCAAGTAGCATCTTGCTGCAATAAAATGCAAGCAACGGGCAATGAAATCGCAATGTGTAAACGGGCCTTAAGTACTACATTATGGGACAGTTTCAAAGGTTCCTAATGGAGTAAACATCTACCTGACAGATACTGCCATAGACAGAGAGCTTCTAAAACTTTATCTGGTACCTCTGAAAGTGGCCCTAAGTAACTTAAGCATTTTCAGCTCCCGGATAAAAATCCTAGATAATTATATTCTTCTGATATTGTATAAGTTTATTTCTGCCAAATTTCATCAAAATCTTTTCAGTAGTTTTGCGTGATACTGCAACAAGCATCCATACATACATTCACAAACTTTATAATATTAGTACGATTAAATGAAGAATATTCCCAAATTCTAATCTATGTTCTTCACTAATTCAAAGCAATCTAAAATATAATTATCTAAGAATATTAATCCTTAATATTAAGAGCGAATTTCATCGGATAATCTTAATTGTATCTTATATCTCTTGGTTATTCCTGCCGTGAATTCTCCATGGGCCAGTCGAGGCTTTTATTTTTTATTAAAATTATTGTAATGATTAGGGACGTTATTTTATCGATACTTCATTGAAAAATGAAAAAGAAAATCGGTATAATTTTTTTTTGTAGTAAGGGTGCTATTGAAGTTTTGGGAATTCTGTGAGTCGTAGGACAAAGTGTTACTTGTTTCCGACCGTGGTTTTACCTGAGTTGAACTACTTCCCACACATATCTAAAAAGTAGCCTGTCTGTTATTCTTAAGCTATATTACTGCCAAGTTCAAAAAAAAACATTCTACAGTTTTTGCATGAAAGAAGAACAAACATCCACATATATGTATGTAGGAACGTAAGAGGAAGATGAGTGAAATGGAATGTTAAATGATGAATGACAGATGTGAAGCATGATAAAGTAAGAGTGAAAGTGATGACGTATAAGGTGTGAAAGAGATAGGAGTATAATGTTAAAGATTGAGTTATGAAAGAGACTGGAACAAGGACGGGGAGAACGGAAGGACGTGTGCAAGACGAGCTAAGACGTTGATCTCAAAAGAATAATTAAAACTACAGTTTATATCCAGAATCGGGTGTTTAATTCGGCTCCAATACCCTCTATCCCACAACTTTTTGGGGGATCGTCCGGGATAGGGCATTATTTTGGAGCCGAAACACGACGTTACGACGGGAGCTGAGAAAACCGGTGCCTAAGACGGTGTGGTGGCCGGCGATCTCACTTCAAAAGACGAAAGACGAAAGACGTATACCGAAGACGGGAACGCTGGTTCGCGGACAGGACAGACGAAATGGATAAACGCGGCGAGGAGCGGCGCAGGCAGAGTCGCCAGGCCGATTTCACCGAGGACGACCACGCGGTCAGACTTCCGTTCTGCAGGGATTGGGCTGCATTTGGTACAGACCACCTGGTTTCCAAGTTCAGCGGCCAAGACAAAACACGTTCTGCCGCTAGATGGGCGCAGGACATCGACGAAAACTCAGAAATATTTCAATGGACGCCATTGCAGACGCTGATAGTCGCCAGGAAGTCGCTAACTGGTACTGCAGCTCTGTGGTTGAAGTCAGAAAAACCTTTCAAGAGTTGGGACGATCTCAAGACTGCTTTACTCAAGGAATTTCCTGATTCCATCGACAGCAAAACCATTCACGAAATGATGACGGCTAGGAAGAAGAAGAAAGACGAAAAGTGTTTGGATTACATGCTGGTCATGAAGGAGATGGGAAAACGCGGAAAAATGCCTGATTACGTCGCTATAAAATACATAATTGACGGCATAGTCGACTCAGAAGTGAACAAAATGGTGTTATATGGCGCTACAACGTACGGTGAACTCAAAGAAAAAATCAAGATTTACGATGTTATGAAGGAAAAGATGGGTGCAAGTTCTAACAGAAATAACAGGCCAGACAATAGTGATAAAGCTGCTTATCAGAGTAACAAACGATGCTATAGCTGTGGAGGAAGAAATCATCAGTCATCAGAGTGTCCGAATAAAGAAAAAGGGCTGAAATGCTTCAAATGCAACGAGTTTGGGCATATTTCGACGGAATGTAAACAAAAAGGTGAAATAGTTCGTTCAAGAACGAGCGAATGGAATGGTGACCGAGTACGTGAACGTCGGAGTGAAAAACCGAACGTTTCCGATGATCGCCGAGCGATGTGCGTGGCTGACTTCACTACGTGCGATTACGAGGTTGGTAAACCTGACGAATGTGGCAGCCATGACAGCTCATTGGACAACCAAATCGGACGTACCAACATAAGTAACCACAACAAGATGGCGTACCAGATAGGAACCAATACGAACTTCAAGGATGTTTACGTTCAGGAAACGACGCCGGCGCAAATTCGTTTTGATAATGCTTGCAAGAAGATATTTGTTAATAAGTGCGGAGTTACTGCATTAATTGACTCTGGTAGTGAATTGAACTTATTGTGTACCGAACTTTACGCTCATCTCGGGTCTCCGCAGTGTATGAAAACCGCCACAAACCTTGTAGGTTTAGGAGGCAGTATTGTGTCAACAGAAAAGTTCAATGCTAGTGTATTGTTAGACGGACACGAGTACGAGGTAACGTTTTATGTTGTTCCAAGACATGCTATGCCTTATAGTGTTATATTGGGTCAAGAGTTTCTTAAAGATGTATTTACGATCATGTCCAAAGGTTCTATTCTGATAGCTCCGAACATGAACAAGTGGTTGTCAAAGATTTCGTGTGTTGTTAGTCATAACGAATATGTTCTAGGTAACATTATGAATAAACAGGTGCAACAAGAAGTCATTGAATGTGTCAAGAGTTATAACCCGGTGCAAATTAAGGAGGCACCGATTGAATTACGCATAGTACTTAAAGATGACATCCCAATAGCCCAGCGACCGAGACGCATTTCGTTGGCAGAGCAGCAACTTGTTGAGAAACAGGTATCTGAATGGTTGAGAGATGGCATAATACGTGTAAGTTTTTCTGAATATTCTTCTCCTCTGGTTTTAATTAAGAAAAAAGATGGTGGCACTAGGATTTGCATAGACTATAGGCCGATAAATAAGAAAATAGTCAAAGACGAGTTTCCTTTACCTATTATTGACGACTTAATTGATAAGCTTAGGGCTTCAAGGGTTTTTAGTGTGTTAGATTTAAAAAATGGGTTTTTTCATCTAAAAGTAAGCGAAGACAGCATTAAGTATACTTCCTTTGTTACCCACAATGGACAGTATGAATTTCTAAGAGCTCCTTTCGGATTGTCAGTATGTCCTAAATATTTTATGAGATTTGTGACCATGGTGTTTCAGGAACTGATAGCACAAGGAATTTTGGTTATATTTATTGACGATTTACTAATTCCAGCCGTTGACGAACACCAGGCATTGCAACGCCTAAAGCAAGTGCTAGCTGTTGCATCAGAGTACGGTCTACAGATCAATTGGAAGAAGGCACAACTACTATGTCGAAGAATAGAGTACCTAGGTCATATTATAGAAGACGGGAAAGTGCAACCTTCCTCGGAGAAGACAGACGCTGTAACCAGGTACCCAGAACCCAAGACTTTAAAACAAGTTCAAAGCTTTATAGGACTAACGTCATACTTTCGAAAATACATCAAAGATTATGCTTTTATAGCCAAGCCGTTAACAGATTTACTTAGAAAAGACTCACAGTTTGAATTTAAAGATAATCATAGAAGTGCATTCAATATGCTAAAGAAAGCATTAGCCAGTAGTCCTGTGTTACGAATTTATGATCCTCAGTTACTAACAGAATTGCATACAGACGCCTCTGCAATAGCATATAGTGCTATATTGCTCCAGAAAGATCACTCAGGCGAGTTACATCCTGTACATTACTACAGTAGGAAGACCAGTGATGCCGAGAAGAAGTACAGCAGCTATGAGCTGGAGGCATTAGCTGTGATTGAAGGAGTAAAGAAATTTAGACACTATTTATTTGGTAATCATTTCAAAATTGTAACAGATTGTCAAGCTTTCCAGAAAACTTTGAATAAGAAGGACCTATCGACTAGAGTAGCCAGATGGGTGATGCTGTTAGAAGAGTATGATTATGTCGTAGAGCATCGACCAGGAAGTAAAATGCAACATGCAGATGCTTTAAGCAGGAATCCATTTATTGGTACTATTGAGTTGAGTCTACATGAACAGATCAAGCAAGCGCAGATGTTAGATGATGGTTTAAAGGCGATTATAGAAATTTTAAAACTACAGCCGTTTGAAGACTACTCTTACAGTGATGGTTTACTGTACAAAGGACAAGAAAGAAGGTTAGTTATACCTAAAAGTTTAGAATTTGACATATTAAGAAGAATTCATCAGAAGGGACATTTTGGAAAAAGAAAAATGAAAGAGTTATTAGAGCAAGATTATTACATAAAGAATGTTAACAAGAAAATTGAAGAACTTTTGTTGTCATGTGTACCATGTTTGCTGGCAACTAAAAAAGAAGGTAAACAAGAAGGATTTTTAAACAGTATTGACAAAGACAGTATCCCTTTGCATACTATACACTGTGATCATGTTGGACCTCTTTCAGAGACGAGGAAAATGTACAATTACATCTTAACAGTGGTAGACGCATTCACAAAGTTTGTATGGTTATTTCCAGTGAAAAGTACTACGAGTAAGGAAACAATAGACAAGTTGATGATACACCAACAAACATTTGGTAATCCCACACGGTTGATTTCAGATAGAGGTACTGCATTTACCAGCAATGACTTTAAGGAGTATTGTGATAAGGAGAACATTCAACACATCACAATCACCACAGGTGTGCCAAGAGGGAATGGGCAGGTGGAGCGTATCCACAGAATCATCATATCAGTCTTAACGAAACTGTGCATTGAAGAACCATCTCATTGGTATAAGCAGGTCAGTCGAGTGCAGAGAGCGCTGAATAGCACATATCAGAGAAGCATCGATACCACTCCATTCGAGCTCATGATTGGTACGAAGATGAAGACAAAGGAAGATTTACAGATTTATGAACTAATCCAGGATGAACAGAGAAATAATTTTATAGAAGAAAGAGAAAACTTAAAGATTAAGGCGAAAGAACAGATACAAAGAGTACAAGACGAAAATTGCAGGACTTATAATAGAAAAAGGAAGGAAAGCACAAAATATGCCGTAGGAGATATTGTAGCTATAAGGAGGACGCAATTTGGGCCTTGTCTGAAGCTCAAGCCTAAATATTTGGGTCCATATAGAGTGACGAAGGTCAAAAGAAATGATCGTTATGATCTGGAGAAGATAGATCATATGACAGACGGTCCACGTTTGACATCCTCATCTGCTGACTATATGAAGCCATGGCCATTGTCTAGTGATAGCGTTGAGCTAGGTGAGTAGGTGAAATAGTCTTATTTGTTTCAGGTGTAGTAGGTTAAGTAAGATTTCCAGCTGTTGTGTAGGTTAGGGTATCCCTATGATCGACCTTGACCTAATATGTCATTATAAGGTGTAAATTACATCATGTTTATAAAAGTTGTAAATGTGCAATGTGATTCTAAGACTTGTTGTGTGTACTCTGTGTAGTTTACTTTAGTAAATTTCATTAGATGTAAGCATGTAAGTCAGTAATGAAGAAAAGTCTGTTTAATAAGAAATAAGTTCCTACTAAGTGTTCAACTTCTGTAAGATTAAGAATTTTGTCAGTTTACTTTTTATATTCAAGTGTAGTCACTACAGTGTTGGTGTGCTTTCAATGTTTGTTATCAATTAAGAGTAGTTCTGTGTAATCTAAAGTCAGTTGAAATGTTAAAGAGTTATAGTGGTGTAAAGAGTTTGTAATTGAAATAACAAGTAAGTGTAAGCCTGTAATGATAAGATAATTAAGTTCTTGTTATGTTGTAACTTAGGTATGAAAGGTGTAAGTGTTAGTTGTTTTTATTGTATAGAGTCAAAGGTGTGTAAGGTGTATACTGTATTTCAGATTAGTTCTGACTGGGGGCAGTCAGATAGCAGAATGGCCGAGTTGTAGGAACGTAAGAGGAAGATGAGTGAAATGGAATGTTAAATGATGAATGACAGATGTGAAGCATGATAAAGTAAGAGTGAAAGTGATGACGTATAAGGTGTGAAAGAGATAGGAGTATAATGTTAAAGATTGAGTTATGAAAGAGACTGGAACAAGGACGGGGAGAACGGAAGGACGTGTGCAAGACGAGCTAAGACGTTGATCTCAAAAGAATAATTAAAACTACAGTTTATATCCAGAATCGGGTGTTTAATTCGGCTCCAATACCCTCTATCCCACATGTATGTTATGTATGTATGTTATGTATGGGTAGAATTTTGTTTCTCCTTCCTTCTTATAATCCTCTTAAATCCTTCCTACTTTACTACTAATAGTAAGTACTTTACTGCTAATACTACTAATAATAATCCACGTCAGAGGCCGTCAGGCGGATTTGAGAAAACTCTGACACTAGGGATTGTTAGGTGATTAAACCTGCAGCTCACTCGATAAGAAGAAAAAGACTAATAGTTAAGGCATGAAAGTATCGAGCTCCTGTACTAGGTTGCTGTTTTGTCTGCGTTTGAATATCAAAGCGCCCCTACCTTTGTGTTGGCGTCTGATACCCGGGTGTCGAGTTGTTCATGTGTATGCAATCAGAAAAACACGAATTCCCTTCAGCAGCTATTGTTTTAAATGATTTTAGAGACCGTTTTATGAATTTACAGTAAGTATGAAGCTGAAGATTTTGTTTATTTGTTTGTTGGCATGAACCAGTGAACTGATTTGAAGAATTGTTTTCGGTGTTAGACAGCCCATTTATTGGGCAAGGCTACATTTTATCAGGGCATGTGAAGTAGTTACCACGTGACGCGGGTGAAACCGCCGGCGGGTGCTTGTATTATGATATATGGACAATAAAAGCTTCTTAAACTTTTTTTTCAAGTTTTTTTAACCTTTCTATCATTCCAATTGTTTTCATGTGAAGTCGCTTACTTTAGGTTTTTTCAATTTTTTACACGATAATGTGGTTAGGCTCAGGGACTAGAAATTGAAAAAAATATAGGTATATTAGGTATTTAGCGCAAAAATCCTACTTTTATTATAATAAATTCCCAATTTAGGGTTCGTTATTTTCTCCATTTTCACCACGATTTAAATAATATTAATTGGATTATGAAAGTAGCGAAAGGTAATAAAGATTTGTGAATACGATAAGATCCTAACCCCATGAAACATGGGGCGGAGACAAGCCCTTCATAAATAATAAATTAGACACAATTAACAATGCAAACCATGGGATGTTCAGATGAGCAATGTAAACATTATACAGGCTGTTTGTTATTTTTTACTTATTTTACAATATCTTTTATGATAGGTATTTAAAATATCGTAGACAAAAAATATATTGTTTATGTTTAATGTAGCTATAAATAATTAGGTACCAAAGATATTTTATTTAATAAAAACATTTGATATTTAAATTAATCATAAGAGGTTCTGAGCATGAATGTGGATGGATATTGTGGAAACGACCAAAGAAACGATGGATGGATTGTTTGAAAGTCGATATGACTAGGAAGAATGTTACTTGTGAGATGACGGCAGATAGAAGAGTATGGAAGCTGACCCCAAATAAATTCGGATGAGGGCAACTCAAGAAGAAGATGTTAGAGGTAAACATTGTATGTAACTATATAACATCTAATCATTTCATCTCATCGCATTTTACTTAAGCTCACAGTAACGTTCCTGTAACTATAAGTCCCCATAATCTATTTTACCATCTGGCTGCGATGGTACGGACATGTTAAAAGGAGACCACCTGAGTACATCGGCAATGCGACACTCAATATACCCGGCATACCCGGCAACAGGAGCAGAGGAAGGCCAACGTTACGGTGGATGAGTGTCGTAAAGAAAGATATGGAAAGCTGCGAACTCGTAGAAGAAGATGTCCAGGACAGAGCGAAGTGGAAGAAGAGTATAAGGAAAGCGGATCCTGTCACGAGACGGGAAAAACGCTAGGAAGAAGAAGAAGAAGAATCTATTTTACCATCGAGAGGTCGTTATTATACTAAATTAAAATAATGTCTTCAAAAACAGACAATGCTAAACAAACCCCCTGTACATTTCGTGTAAATGCGGCGACTCATATGATTTCATGTCTGCCCCAATTCGGGGGATTATATTCTTTTCACGATTCGTTAAGCTGTCGCGAATGAACGCGTGTCAAAGCAACGATCACTCTGTTTTATATTTTTAGATCTATGTTAAAAGCTTGTGGGGGCGCGAAAACCATAAAACGATGGTTTTTGAGATATCATTTTAAAGTACAATTGGTTTACAAAATAAGAAACAACGTTTAGAATGTTTTTTCTTGGTTTATATCTTGCTAAATAAGGCCTTTTTTTAACGATGGGAAGTCATCTGTATGACTCCCTGCCGCTGTCACCCATAGCGGGAGGGAGTGTTAGACTTTTACTGACTAAAACCCACCGTGTTCCTTCTAGAGCCCATTGTGTGCCAGGGCCGCGGTAACACTTCCAAACAACCCGCAGCCCCAGCGGGCTCTGGCTCTAGTGGGCCCCGCAGGCGTACGCTGACACTCTGAGGAGCGCGTAGAACAACGCGCGCCGCCGCGCCGACACGGGCCTGTCGTCTCTTAGGTGATGCTAAATAAGGCCTTGGGAGAACTTTGCTGCAACCAGATAAAAAGTACTAGCCCATGTTCTGTCTAGCATTTTGACTATCTGTGTACGAATATTTAAATCGGTTCAGTAGTTTATAAGTGTAAGCCCGACAGACAGACAGAAATATTAGTAGGGATATGATAAGGATATGATTAGAACATTTTATTTATACCCATTGAATCTTGCTTAGCTCTGGCATAACTTATAATACAATGTTATGTCATATTTATTCACACAAACATTAATCAAACTACCATAACATTTTCCGCATAAAATATCACATAATATACCATCATTTACCCATCCCGCATTACCAAATTCACCCGCACTTTCACCCATAATCGCCAATGACATTAAATCATGTATA
Organism: Heliothis virescens; assembly: GCA_002382865.2. NCBI lineage: Eukaryota > Metazoa > Arthropoda > Insecta > Lepidoptera > Noctuidae > Heliothis > Heliothis virescens. The sequence continues at coordinate 5,748,585 of NWSH02000571.1, forward strand.
TTTTTGCATCAAGATACTATGATGTCCCTCAAATTGACGAGGGTCATCGAGGGTTATTGACGGAACCCTCAGAGTCGCTGTCGACTTATCGATACTCGTGATAGGGGTGACCGTAATCGATTTGCTGTTAAAATCGAGTGGTTCGTTCGTGGTAGATGTGATCAGTCTTTTGTTTTTGGGGTATCTCTGTAATATTGTAGGCTTTGTTTATGGTAAGTTGTGGTAAAGTGTGGAAGAAAATGTGATTGTGTATTTAAGACTGCTTGAATATTTATGTTTTCTTATGTCGTTTTCCGTGAACCTTTATTTTAAGACGTTCGCTTATTAGGCAATAGTTAAGTGAGATAAATTCAGACATCCTTGAAGTTTAAGAATGGTTACTCGACTTACAAATCAAAAATCTAGCTAGGTCTTGCCTATGGTTTAACCCAGAACCTGAAAGCTATTTTCCTTATTTAGACGTAAGTTTGATTGTTAGATTAATGCTCAATCCTTCTCCGTGTGAGAGGAGGCCTGTGCCCAGCAGTGGAACGATAAAAAGGCTAATAAAAAAAAGACGTAAGTTTAAAGTTTTATAAAAAATAACTAGACTAGAAAAGTACCTAGTAAGTCAGTTTTAATTTACGTCAGTTTTGGGGATGTCATTCTCATCAAGATAAATACGAATATAATAATGTAATAAATGTTTAAACCTTATTATGTTGAAGTTAACCAGTAGAAAATGCGTTGTATTTCAACTTATTGAAAACGAGTAATTGATAGCACGTGTACTTTTCAAATCAGAGTCCCATTTTCTTAGAAACAATACGTTCAAAGGAAATATAAATAAAATGCTTTATCGGAACAAATACCTTAGTTCCTATATCAACTTCTCATTTGTACATATCGATACATCAAAAGAACTATTGCTCAGAATTTCAAATATCAACGCAATATGAAACAGGAAAAATCCTCAAAGAAATCTTCGCATCATTTTTCAATATTATTTTCAGGCGATGTCGGGGCATGGGCCTATTGTTATATGAACATAAATACAGGAAGAAATACATTAGCTACACGTCAAGAGTACTGAATAGTTCATACACACCACTCTGGTAGTCTGGCTTGGTTTAGAAAATGGTGCATGGCAGAAGCGGTAGCGGAAGCGATTTTTGCACACGCATTTTGGTAAATAAAATTATTTTGACTTCTATTGAAAACGACTGGCCTATATTTCGCTCAAAGAATTTGCATTGCCATTCAGCGTGGCAATGCGGCCAGCCTTTTGGGCACGATTCCTGCTGACAGCGATGCGGATGAGTTTTTTGATACTTAAAATTAATTTAGTAATTTAATTTTGTATATATTTAAGGTGTTGTATATATAATTTTGACTTTATGTACGTTCAAAGATAGTATAAGCTTTTTGATAACAATATTGTTACGAAAAAGCGATAGTCAAATCGGATTTTCCTTTATATTAACTGTAGCGCAAAAATTGCAGTTCATCTTGATCCTTTTAGTTAATACTTAAGTGTGAATATTTATAAATATGTCGCTGATAATATATTAATAAAAACCGGCCAAGTGCGAGTCGGACTCGCGCACGAAGGGTTCCGTTCCATTATCTATGAAAAATAAACGTACCTACAATTAGCCAAAACACTGTTTTTCATACAAATATATGAATAACAAAGTTATAATTTGCGGTTACTGAAAAAGTGCTATAACTCAAAAACTACTGACTGTATTTCGTTCAAACTAATTTTGGTTGATAGTTTTTATTAAGATCTATAATATATATATTTTTTAGATTTTTCACTTTGGTAGTTTAGAAATTACAGGGGGGGGGGACACACATTTTAGCACTTTGAAAGTGTCTTACTCTGAAATGATTGACTTTGAGAAAAAATGGTTTTAGAAACCTCAATCTCATTTTTAAAGACCTATCTATAGACACCCCACAAGTATAGGTTAGATGAAAAAAAAAAATTTGTTTCAGTTCCATGTATGGGGAGCCCCCTTCTAATATTATATTTTTAATTTTGCATAAGAATCGTAAAGCGGTTAATGTAATACATCTACTTACCGAGTTTGAATTGTGTAGTCTTAATAGTTTTGGAATAAAGTGGCTGTGACATACGGACGGACGGACAGACAGACATGACGAATCTATAAGGGTTCCGTTTTTTGCCATTCGGCTACGGAACCCTAAAAAACATTTTATTCAGTGTCTACGCTAATCAAGTACAGCTTATAATATCTTACTTACCTCATAATTAAAAGGTTGTAAAAAAACGATTCTTAAGCATACAATATGTAAGATCTAAATTGCTTTTTAGCGTGCGATGTGATTATAACATCAAGCGATAATTAACTGTTATGAAGTAAAAAGTGTAAAAACAATTTGTTCATAAACAACTTGCAAGATAAGGTTTCTTTGTTGTATGTTTTTTTTTATACTTTACCTAGCAAGCAGGTTTTTAAAGATAATAATCTATGTTGTATAATTTAAACTGATAAATCTATGAAGTTTTTATTTATTAGTTGAATGGGTAATGAGTCAACAAGGATTTATCTATTTTTTGTTTGAACGCGTTAATCTCAGGGACTACTGGTCTGACATGAAAAAATATTTTAGTCGTATAGAGCACATTCATAGAGGAAGGCTATACACTATACAGGCCACTTTTTATCCGGGTCCACGAAGTACGTAGATGAAGCCGCGAGTGGAAGCAAAGTTAAATATCAGTCAGTTATGCTAGAAGAAGAGTTATATTTTTTTCCCATTTTTTAAACAAATCGCCCAGCTTAACACTTGTACCACATCACCAGCCGTGTAAAGATAGGCGTCGCGCCCGTACTACACAGGTACTAGTCACAAACACTGACGCGTTTCAAGTGTGTTTTCACCTGTTTTCCTACTCGTTGGAGGTTTTTGTGAGCCTTTCATTCGCAACGTGCCAACACGCAGTTAAAATGTTAGCGTAATTTTTGTTTTTTTATTTTTTAGTTTTTTTTTCTATCGTTTTTAGTCTCGTTGACGGATTTTGTAAATAGTAGTGGTTTGTCGTGTTTGTTTTAGAATTTTTGATTTGAAATTCTGCTGTTTTGTTTTTTTTGTGTGCGAGTTCGGATATTGATGTATTGGGAAATGAATTTTCGTTAACAGTAATTTCTTTTTACATAAGTTTTTTAGGTATACTACCGACCCCAACGTAGTTGGGAAAAGGCTAGGCAGAGATGATAAGTTTTTTATACTATTATTTTACACAGATTTTGTCTAATTTATACTCTTTTAGGTAGTAAGTTAGTATCAATGTTAAAAAGATAAATAAAAAGAGCGATAAATCAAAAACGTCAATTATTTACACAAATACCAAACATTACTCCACATTCTCAAAAATCACAACAAATTCAACAAATGAAATCCACCTCAAAACTCCTTCGTTTACAAAGGACACACAAATATTTTCACAGCTCACTCCAATATTTCGCTATTTTCCGCTTTTCTCGTATTATGTCAGTTCGTATGTCGGTAACATTGTCACATGACGGCGCACAGTAGATCGACGCCATACAAGCGTTGGGACATAGGCTATTTAAATATCCAAATGTCAATTTTTGAAAAACGAGTTATGCCATCGTATTTGTCTTCTTATTAGCTGTTAAAAATGTTCCTAGCATTTTCCGATTGGACTCTTACATCAAGAGCTATAGTGCAAAATGTGATTTATTTGTATGGGAAGTGACTTAAAAACTGATGTATCTCCAGATTCCCTTCGCCTTTCGACTTGATTTTTTTATATGGTAATAAGACATATATTTACCACATTTTCTTCAAACAAACATGGTGCAACAAATGTGCCCGTTTTGAGATACAAGTATTGACCGATTTTTGTAATATCATCCACATATAAGTTATTACTTTTACATATTTTATCTCTAAATCTCACTTCAGTGGTGACTCACTGATATGGTCAGGTCATAACTCGTCGGTGCACCGATAACAGATTACAGGTAAATATTTTATTGCACTCTTAATATATAAGTTATATCA
>NWSH02000571.1:5764764-5785033 GCA_002382865.2 Heliothis virescens
TAAATAAAAACGATTTAATTATTTACTGAGACATCACTGTGTGTTTCGTCACTAGGCTGCATGTCATGAATCGTGTGAGAATAGCCATTTAATTTTTCACAGGTATAAATTACTGAGGGCACGCCGCGATTGCGGCGGTAAGACTCGTCATGAAGGAGTGGCTGGAGAGACGCACGGCGCCCTCAGCTTCCGGCTGACGCAGGTTCTTACCGGACATGGGTGTTTCGGAAATTCCTGTGTGCATAAGCCGGGAGCCCACGCCCGAATGCCACCACTGTGGCATCTGCAGCGAGGACACGGCGCTACACACGTTGACGGAGTGTCCAGCCTGGACAACGCAGCGCCGCGACCTGGCGGCGGTAGTCGATGCTGCGGGAAATCTTTCGCTGCCGGCCGTCGTTTCCTATATGGTCGGCAGCGAGGAAGGTGGAATGCCGTCGCCTCCTTTTGCGAGGATGTGATGGCTGCAAAGGAGGCGGCGGAAAGGGAGAGAGAAGCTTTACCTCTCTCCCGCCCGCAGCAACGGCAGTGGGCGCCGCAGGGTGGCTGATCTCCGGCCACCATAGGGCGCGACCTGCGGTGACAGACTAGGGCGTCTGTCGCCCGAACAAGACAAGGTCCCAAGACGGTGGGTAGTGTTGCGCGCGCCTCTTGATATTGGAAGTACTACGGCCGCTGGTGACGGCCGCAGAGGGTGACGGGGCCCGCCTCGAACATCTGGCGGCAATACCTGTCGGGGGTGCGGAAGAATGCTTCGCGATACCGTGCCCTCGACAAAAGGTAATTGGAGGCAACACCAGGTGGTTTTTAGCCGGTAAGAGTCCGGCACACCCCTCCACCGACCCCAGGTGGAGGCCAGTCCATGAGGATTTTCCCCCTGATAAAAAAAAAAAAAAAAAAAAAAAAAAAAAAGGTATAAATACTGAAAACTAGGATCTCTTGGGGAATTTACATACAACAAAAAATATTTGTGGCCATTTCATACGGTGCGGAACCTTCAGTGCACAAGTCTTATTCGTACTTTTTTTTGGAATGTTGTGAAGTTGAGAATAGAGCAATGAAAAGCATTGTTCATCATAGTCAGATGAATTGCTATGGCTTAAATTTTGACGCTCCTGCGATATACATTGCAGGTTTTTGTTAAAGAATTGTTGAACGTTTCAAACTCATAGAGCAATGTATTTGGTAGTATTTTCAAATTAATTAGTTATCGTAATCCGCTTACTCATTTTATTTTTATTATGTTTTGAAACATGATTTATATAGGTCAACTAATGCCTTAGAAGCTAAATGCCTGCGTATAATGACACTAGCTTCTGCCAGCGGCTCCACCCGCGTCCCGTGGGAACTACTCGGCACACCCGGATAAAAAGTAGCCTATAGCCTTCCTCGACGAATGGGTTATATAACACTGTAAGAATTTTCAAATCGGACTAGTTCCTGAGATTAGCGCGTTCAAACAAACAAACTCTTCAGCTTTATAATATTAGTATAGATTAAAAAAACAATGTAATACAATCATATGTTTTTGCCTTCGAACATACAGAACTAAAATCAATGAAATTGCTATTTTTCATACAAAAAACAGAAGCACTTACGAAAATAAAACTGAATTTGAAATACGTAACAAAATTTTAAAATAATGAAAAGTCCAATCCATCGAAACGGTCCTTTTCACTCGTTTTTCAACGCTTTGTTTCACATACAACAAATATTCAACAAAATATTAATTCTCATACTCTAGATCAGCGGTCGGCAACCTTTTGGCAGGCAAGGGCCACTAGGTAGCAAGAAAACCTATCGGCGGGCCGCACTTGTCATACAAACCCAGAAGCTGAATATTACTGTTGTTTTGGCCCCAAATGAACTTATTATAACGTACGTGCATCTCACTTATGAAAGCACACCAATCTTTTGAACAAAATTGATAAAATTATCGGACATAAATTTATCATCCACCTTGGAAGACCTTGGACGACCGAGCTGGGACCCAAGCTACGCTTTCCATTCGCATGGGCGGACTGGAGTAATTAGTAGTTTCCAGTATTAATTTACCGGCATTTTTTTTCCTCCGTCCATGGCACGAAAAATTTGATCAAGAAAATATTACCCATCACACTGGTCAATTTTGAGGAGCCATGCATGGCTGACGCTATAAATGCCTGGAAAGTCACATGCCCGAACACCGACCTGCCCGTCAACCCCTCCTCTCAAAGATAATGGGATGAAACGCTCTGCAATGTTAAATGGAAAAGTTTAATTGATACGTCAATTACTTCTGCGAAGCGAGCGCGCCTACTGGCTGTGGTTGAATGGAAGTCGGGTCTTTGGCTCTTCGCACTCCCGTCGTCAAACATAGGCACCATGTTTGATGACACCACTTTTACTCGCTGTTTGCCTCCGTCTGGGTGCTCCATGCTGCTCTCCTCATCGCTGCCACTGCGGGGAGGCTGTCAACAACCACGGCCTGTCGTGCAGCGCGCACCGCAGTGCGGGCCGCATACTACGGCATGCGAACATCAACGACGTGATCCGTCGTGCCCTTGTCTCTTCTTTCCCTTCTCTTACATCTTCGGCGTTCCAGCCGTACTTGAACCAAACGGGTTGGCACGTCACGATGGCAAGAGACCAGACGGCATGTCGCTATTTCCTTAGAAGTTGGGTAGGACTTCAGTGTGGGACGCGACCTGCGTCGGCAGTATTGCACCAACCCACCTTCCCAGAACTGCGTGTTGTGCTGGCTCTGCTGCTGCCCAAGCAGAGAACCTCAAGCGGCGCAAATATAGTAGTCTCCTCGGCAACTGTATGTTTGAGCCGTTTGAGGGGTTGAAACTCTCGGACCGAGCGCTCACCTTCTTGCCAAGGAAATATCCAAGCGCCTGGTTGACACTTCCCGTGACCCAAGGGCTGGTTTTCATTTCGCACAGCGGTTAAGCATTGCCATTCAACGTGGAAATGGTGCCAGCCTTTTGGGTACAGACGACAGCAGGTCAACGTATACGAATCTGTCAAATTTTACCAATCAAATATTAACCTACCGCCAATGCGATAAGGTTGAAAATCTATTGCAGAAATTTGACAGATTGTGGTAACTTGATGTGCTGTCTGTACATTACCGAGTGACAGCGATGAGGACCAATTTTTTGATGCGCAGTATTAGATTTAAGCTCTTTAGTTACAAAATAAAATGTAAATTCTCTGATATATCACACTATTGACTATACGGCTGCTTGCGTTTGTTTATGCATTTATTTTGACATTATAAAGACATATTTACAAAACCTTCTCGGGCCGCAACGAAGACGTTCGCGGGCCGCATGCGGCCCGCGGGCCGCGCGTTGCCGACCGCTGCTCTAGATAATTAAAATTCGTTCCAGAATTTTTGAAAAATGTTTTGTATCCAACATCAATCAGAATAACAAAGCTTGATGTTCGCGTGAACAAATATCGCGATTTTGCTGCACAATAAAATTTAATGGTCTCTAGTCGGGAACGTCACGGCCTGCAATAGTGGAATGCATTGTTGAACTTTTATACTCACGGACGAAAAATATGGTGTGCAAGAGTGTGAAATACTTTCTTAAAGTGTCCATCAATTATTATGTCCATGCCCGTCAATATTTAGGCATAAAATACACAGTATCAAACACACACTTCAAAAACAGCGTATTTTTTGACGCTATTTTTTAAGTTTTAGATAATTTTAAGTGTGTAAATATTATAAAACAGATAAGTTCTTTGTAAATATAATTTATACTGTATAACTACTTTATTAGTGTGTCAAACTAGGTATTGAAAATGTCTGCGGGTTGTCCGAAAGAGTTACAGCAGCCCTGGTACATACACAGAGGGCTCCAGAAGTAACACGGTGGGTTTTTAGTCAGTAAAAGCTGTGGCAAAAGTCTCGGTTTCCTTCCCGCTGCACCCATCTGATTTTACATAGATGTATGAATATGGGTAAAAAAATAATGTATGGGTATAGGGAATAATATAGAGCCTTGCTTAAGTATGTAACCTGAATAAAGATGCTGGAAAGCAATTGAACAGATCTTAATGCAATCCTATTATAGTGACCCAGACATAGGTGAATTTTTAGATTTTAATGAACCTGGGAAAACACCTTATATAAAGTAGTCATCAATAAATTTTATACATTACTAGCTCTCACCAGCGGTTTCACCCGCGTCCCGTGGGAACTACTTCGCGCACCTCAATAAAAAGTATATCCGTCTTCGATAAATGGGCTATCCAACACTGAAAGATTTTCTCCAATCGGACCAGTACTTCCAGAGATTAGCGCGTTTAACCAAACACACAAAATCTTCAGCTTTATAATATTATAAGTATAGATGGGGTATGTCTGAACAAACAGTTCATCGTTACAAAAACCTGTGTGTAGTTCCCCAACCCAGTATTATCTTTACGCTCAGTTGCTTCACAACAACAAATGACTGCCGCAAGATGTCGCCACTTCTTAATACTGTACAAATAACTGCCTAAAACATGGCCGTTCCAAGTAATGTCATTACGGAGTTAAAAGCTCCAGAAAACTTCAGTTTTCTTAGACTTCTGGACCAATTAAAAACTTTGTTTTTACAAATAATTGTATTAGGTATACTTATACTTAGGGTCAACTCACACCGAGACGCAACGCGACGCTGTACGCGACTCAAAATATACTTTATTCGCTACACGAAACGATACACATTTAATTGTGAGAATTCAGATACGTTGCGCTGCGCAGCGCTGCACCTCGGGACGCCGCGCGGCGCAGCGCGACGCATCTTGACGCAGCGGTGACGTGCGGCGTCTCGCTGCATCGTTGATGGTACGATTTTAGGATGCGTCTCGCAGCGCCGCGTGGCGTCGCGCGGCTGCGTGCTGCGCAGCGCTAAATCAAAGCCGCGTCGCGTCGCGTCACATCGCGTCGCGTCTCGGTGTGAGTTGACCCTTACTTGTGAAGATTAATATTTGAAGAACTGGGGAAATATATAGAATTTTACATTCCCTTCTGTTTGTTGAAGTGATTTCTTAAGAAGATTTTGGAGTTAAATTGTTCTGTGAATTATTTCCTCAGTATACTTGTTGGTAGGTACAGACGACAGCACTTCAAGTTACCACAATCTGTCAAATTTCTACAATAGATTTGCAACCTTATCACAATGGCGGTAGGTTAATGTTTGATTGGTAAAATTTGACAGATTCGGGTACCGTGACCTGCTGTCGTCTGTACAGTAAAAGCTCCTTATTCGCGCTTCCTTCATTCGCGTTTTCAGTATTCGCGGATTGAAAAAATGCGATCTAATTCCTTTATTCGCGGCCTAAGATTTCTTTATTCGCGGATCGAATCAGTACAACGGTACATACATACCTCAATACAAAGCATTCTGTTTAATATGTCATCGCGACAACAAGTGAACTAATAAAAAAATAGACCTTATTATTACTACGCCTAGATTGTTTTTTCAAAAGCTATCGGCGTTTTTTGTTTGGTTCAGCGGTTCCTTTGAGGTAAGCCGCCTTTGCAGCGGCGGCGACTTACCACAAAGGACAAACATAATGTTTAGGTAAAATAAACTTATTTGTTATGATATGACATAAAGTACCTACTTATATTATTAAATGCTGTCACAAATGGACGTCCCGTCCTTTGATAAGTGCCGCATTGCGTGTTGTATTGTTTTAATTTTCCATTCGTTACAAAAATTGTGATCGAGTAACACGTATCTTCCGCTATCNCAAATGTATGTTCCACAAGGTTTTACAGAATTCCGTTTTGTTAGGTCAGAAGTTATTACGATTCCATGAATGTTGCAAAGTTTTTGTCAAACGTATCAAACTTGAAGTACATTTACTTGGGTAGTAAAAAAGCATAGTCAAATATCGTATTTAGTTCGCAATCCAGGCGAGGAAAGCACCAAATGTAGCATTACTTAGTTGTATGTACTTTCTATATGTATACTAGACATCAATCAAATATTTGATGGTGAAAGAAAACATCTTGATGAAACTTGAATTTTAAAAGTATAACATTGCCAACCTGCAATTGAACAAGCATGGTGATTGACGCTCATTCCTTCTCTGTGAGAGAAGAGGCCTGTGCCCAGCAGTGGTGCCGACATCAGGGCCACCTACCCAAAACTGTCAAATTTTATCACTCAAACATCAACCTTACACTTTTGTGATAAGGTTAAAAATGTAATGAAGAAATTTGACAGATTGAGGTTTTGTACAGACGACAGCAGGTCAGCCAACCCGAATCTGTCGAATTTACCAATCAAACATTAACCTTCCATTATTGCGATAAAGTCGAAAATCTATTGAAGAAATTTGACAGATGGAGGTAGGTTAATGTGCTGGCGACTGTACAATAAATATGATTGCTGGCTGTTAATGATGATTTAGACAAAGAGTCCTTATTACTTGCATGTTAAAAATATTATCAAGTCGTTATAACAACATATTCTTTGTGAATTCGTTAAGAGAACTTTCCACTGCATTATCTTTGACCGTCAGTAACTTGTGAAACAAAGTGAACGTACCACTTAGGGTTTGTTTAGTACTAGTCGGTACTTCAAAGAGAAAGTTACATCGTTAGCAAAAATAAAGTTGTACTTAGTTCGGTGTGAGGTCGCTTTGGCTAAATAAAACGGTTTTTATTTGTACTTACAAGAGCAGAAAATATTAAACGCGAATTAGGAATGTTGTTGAACATTTACTTCAGAAAGAAACACAGTTACAGTTAGTAAAAAAGAAAAATCTTTTATTTTTTACTGCGTGTGTTCCGCACGTTTCAGTAGCGAACTGCCTCGTTGGTCTAGTGGTCGCATAGCGCGACTGCCGATCACAGGTCTCGAGTTCGATTCCTGGGCCAGGCCGAAATCGCTTTGTGGGTTTTAGAAACTTTCACAGAGCAGCCTGGAGTTTGGAAGTTGGCGGTGTTTACACCCCCGTGCCTGGGAGGGCACGTAAAGCCGGCGTCCTCGAATGCTACTCAGAAGTAGTCGTATATAAATTCACGTCAGAGGCCGTCAGGCGGATTTGAGAAAACTCTGACACTAGGGCTTGTTAGGTAATTAAACCTGCAGCTCACTCGATAAGAAGGCGCGATTTATTTCATTTAGATTTGTGAGAACTTGATCATAGAATTTGGTTATAGTTTTTATAGTTGGTTTATTAGTCGCAAAGCTCGCGGAGTCTTATGTTCAACTAGCTTCTGTCAGCGGCTTTGCCCGCGTAAAACTTAAAATCCCGTTTATTCCCGTTCCCGTGAAAATTTCGGGAAATACTTTCTTATCGTGAGAGTCTTGAAATGAATATCTGTGCAAAATTTCAGATTTATAGGTTCAAGGCCCTGCGTTAATGAGTCAGTGAATGACTGACCCATTCACTGACTCATCAACGACTTTGATTTTTATATGTACCTATAGAAGATAACCGGGTCGGGCGGCAATCGCTCTGTAGGTTTTTCAAAATTTTTTTAAAAGCCCAAAGTAGCCCGGAGTTGGAAAGTTTGCGGTGATTGCACGTCGATATTTAATATGACTAACTTTCGGTAAAATGTGCCTATTACTTGATTTCAGTGTAGGTACTAGAAATTAATACTTCGGACGGGTGAGGCCGCGTCAAAAGCTACTTATTAAACAGTTAGCAGAATTTTCCATTTCCATGGTTTATTTGTTCACTATTCTTGCTAAAACGAGTTCCGTGAAAGCCAGTAAAATATGAATAAGTATAATTATAGCAAACATTTAACATTAGCCAAACTAATCTTCATTTCCCTGAATAATCTCAAACAAAAACCACAGATTATAAAAGCTTTATTATAATTCAACCTGCTTTAGTTAAAGTCTATTTAAATATCATTAATTTTCAACAATGGCAATACTGAATGAATAGAGCTGGTTTAAAATGGCCGAACACATAATTTCTACTTTTGTATTCATTTTAATAAGTAACATCCATTGATAGTGGCCGTAATTAATTTATTTGAATTCGTTTAATTGTATTGGTGACTATTCAATTAGTCTGATATAAATATTTTACGTGACTTTATAGGTGTATTGCTTTATTTTATAAAGAAATAATAATATAATTTTAATTATTCATGTATCTACAACTGAGTGCGTAATTAATCAATTTTTAATAATACCTATTATAAATAGGAAAGTTTGATAGTTAGTTGATTTTTTTGTTATGCTTTTATGCTGAAACGGCTGAACCGATTGTCATGAAATTGAGGATGGTGATAGGACCACAGGAGAACACCCAAGAGATATTCTACTTATTAGTATATCCTTTAGATAGTCTAGAGTCTAAAAAAACGTAGGCTACTTTCAATTCGGCTGTGGGAAATGGTTTCCTTGGTAACTAGAAAAAAAACTAAATAATAAAAAAAAAACAAAAACACGAATCTTTATATTTCCCACACCTGCGCAAAAACTCAAGAACTTCGATAGAAATCTTAGGATTTATATAATATTAGTTTTATATTGAAAATTGTAAAATAAACTTCAATAACATAAAGTATTTTTAGATTTACAAAGAAAAAGTATTCTGCAGCATCGTCGGTATCGTATTTACTTACACTTAAGAGCAAGAAATCTGGGACAGTTCATAACCTTTATAACGTCCCGGAAGTGCTGTATAAGTAGGTAGTACGTATATATTATTACTGTTGTTCTATTGTTTACATAATATATAACTTAAAATTATTTCAAGCTGATTGACACCCGCAACTCCCTATGGGGTTCCCATATGGGGTTCCCAGTTGAAAACCAGCGTCAGGCACTATGTGTCTGGCATTAATGCTGAACTGGGTCTATTTGGCACAACCATTTCTTTTATTGTTTGTTTATTTTATTTTTTTGTTATTTTATTAATTTGTATGTCATGTGTGGTCTGTGCCAATAAACGTATTTTTTTTCTTCTTTCTTTCTATTAAATCTGTAAAAAAACCTTTAGAGTTTTTGTATAGTATTGTATTTCCAATATTGAAAACTAAAAATAACTTTAGTAATTTTAAAGTTTACTTATACTTCTATGGACACAAAAATCGAAAGAATTCAGATAATTATGTTTCGTTAATCTCTGATTAAAAACCTGGACACCATTATATATTTTTTATTTATTTTAAATAATTTGAAAATGCGTTCAAACCCTTCACATACATACAGTCTAAAAATCTTACGTACTCTTAGTTTAAAAGATCCATCAATTTTTCAGCTGGCCCGATTTTTCTGCAACACAGTGTACGCAAGAGAGTTTGTTTACCGAAAGCTGTAGCTCATAGCGTCTGAGGGATACAGAAGCCGGGAACAGCCTAACAACTGCTCAAGTATCGATTACACGATGGTATTGAGTTTTGGAAATATAAGTGTTCAAAATTGAGGTGAAAACGCAGCAGGTTATTTTCACACTGATATTATAAAGGAAAAAGTTTGTGTATATGGGTGTGTTACTAGTTCATACGCAAACAGCTAAAAGGATTTTGATGAAACTACAGTAATATAGCTTACATATCTGATTAACATGAAAGCTTTTTACCCGTTTTTGGGAATTAGTTTCCCTCTGGAAGCGGGTGCAATCGCTGGCGGAAGCTAGTAAACCATAATATTATTTTCACTAACAAAGTTGAGAAAATATATATTTTTTTAATTATTTCAATAATTGTGTTGGGTTATGGGCAAAATAATAGATAGGTAATTTAACTGGTTTACTTAGTATTTAGCAGAGCAGAGCTTTGTCCGCAACTCACGAGTAATAACTAACTAAAAACTGTCACATCGTTTCGAGTTTTTGATCTTACAAATTCATTCATAAACTTTTTGATAAATAAATAATAAGCCAAAACAATTGGTGAAGACAATCAAACTTAACAAAAGTAGGAGGGAATCCCATATTATTAATGTCGTGCATGAAAAACATAATGTTGGGGTGTGTCCCTAATTGTCAAAAACATGCAACGTTTGTTTACGTCGTTATTCATTTTTCATAAAAAATACAAACGTGCAGTTGCGTGCTATTGACAATGTAAAAGTGGGGTGGAATCACTTTCATTTTAATCAAATCTTTCAAATACAAGTAAGAAATGCGGGTAGTCGAGGAAATAACAATTTAGCAATTCAAATAAATTTGTCATCACAAATCAGCTTTCATAAGAAAATATCTGCTCAGCCGTTTCAGAGCTGCGGTGCCACACAGGCATACAAACATATACCCCTCTTCTTGCATCGAAATTAAAAATATTTTAGGTCTTAGAATTAATTTTCTATTTATTTTAAATCTTCAAAATAATGCGTGGCCGCCCACATTAATCACCCGTATATTTCCAATTACTTATAAATTATTATTTTGGCTTCCAAATATATTTGGAAATACAAGGAAATACAGAAACCGACCTTTGTTACGCACAAACTGCCAGACAGATGTCAGAATTGAAAGAAAGGAAATAACTCTTAATAAAATCTACAGAATACAGCTGTTGGCCTATAGGCCCACAACAGGGGGTGATTCTCTAAGCGTCAATTCACACCGAGACGCGACGCGACGCGACGCAAACTCTCAATATACTCAAAATATACTTTATTCACTACACGAAACGATACACATTTGATTGTGAGAATTGATACGTCGCGCTGCACCTCGAGACGCCGCGCTCACAATCAAATGTGTATCGTTTCGTGTAGTGAATAAAGTATATTTTGAGTCGCTCTATGTAAAATCTGCGTGCAGCGTCGCGTCTCGGTGTGAATTGACGCTAACGCAAAACATCTTTACAACCAAGAAATCATCGTTGCAACATCTATAAGTGCGCGATCGCAGCGCTTCAACGATGTTGACGGCGCGACATAGAACTAAAATGTGGTTCCAAATGTATGAATAAAAAAAAGGTAAAAAAAACTTTTTAAGTTAAACGGTTTTATGGTAAACAGCAAAATGTTGCAGATCAATGTACTAAAAGCTAAAAAATAAAAAAAAATTAAACATATGCATTGATTACACTAAAATAAAATCGTGGGGCACGTGCAATATTTTATAATCGTCAGTTAAAATGTGCCCCACGATTTTATTTTAGTGTAATCAATGCATATGTTTTAATTTTTTTTATTTTTTAGCTTTTAGTACATTGATCTGCAACATTTTGCTGTTTACCATAAAACCGTTTAACTTAAAAAGTTTTTTTTACCTTTTTTTTATTTTTAAGTTTTTAGTTTCTATATTCTATATATCTATATTAATATTATACATCTGTATAGTATGTTTGCGTAAGCACGCTCAGGGTCTGATTAGAAAAGATATTTGAGTTTCAGGTAGCCTATTTATCAATGGAGGCTACAGGATTTTATACGAGTGTGAAAAGTAATTCAGACGGAATGCGAGTGAAACCACTTGCAGAATTTAGTCTAAATAATAAAAATATTCAGTGAAAGCTCAGAAGTCTTTTGTAAACATTCTTTCTTATATAACAGATTTATTATTTACTCAGCAGTCCGAGATTTGAGGGTCTTACGAATAAATATTGACACTATGAAATGAATGTTTCGTTTGCGTACATTTTTGTATAGGTATATAAATACATTCAGGTCTTATACACTGGAGTCTAACAAATGTTTAGTAAAATTAACACCAGTAGTTTGAATTAGGAACTATTTAACAGTTTATGTACACAGAAGATGAGACAAGAAGTAACATAGAACAATTAAGTACAAGGGCATTGCTTATTTCATAAGAAATCTCTTACAGCAGGCCCGCTATGGGAGAATTAGAAAAAAAAAAAACCGGCCAAGTGCGAGTCGGACTCGCACACGAAGGGTTCCGTTCCAATATCTATGAAAAATAAACGTACTTATTACCTACAATTAGCCAAAACACAAATATATGAATAACAAAGTTATAATTTGCGGTTACTGAAAAAGAGCTATATCTCAAAAACCACTAACTGTATCTTGTTCAAACCAATTTTGGTTGGTAGTTTTTATTGAGATCTATAACATATATTTTTTTCAGATTTTTCGCTTTGGTAGTTTAGAAATTACAGGGGGGGGGACACACATTTTGGCACTTTGGGAGTGTCTTACTCTAAAATGATTGACTTTAGGAAAAAATGGTTTTAGAAACCTCAGTACCATTTTTTAAGATCTATCCATAGACACCTCACAAGTATAGGTTAGACGAAAAAATTTTTTTTTAGTTTCAGTTCCATGTATGGGGAGCTCCCCCTAATATTATTATTTTTTAATTTTTGTACGAAAATCGTAAAGCGGTTAATATATTACATCTACCTACCAAGTTTTAACTGTGTAGTCCTAATAGTTTCGGAATAAAGTGGCTGTGACATACGGACGGACGGACAGACAGACAGACAGACAGACAGACAGACAGACATGACGAATCTATAAGGGTTCCGTTTTTTGCCATTCGGCTACGGAACCCTAAAAATCATCCTCGCCTTCGACGACAATGACGACTTCGCGTTCGATTTTATCCTTCAAACCGAAAAGCTTGTCATTTGTGAGGTCGTCATTGTTGTCATCTATGTCAGTTAGAGAATCGCATGACTGGGCTTCGGCCTCTTTCTACGGTTCCATGCTCAAAGGCTAAAACTGGACCTTATTACTAAGACTTTACTGTTCGTCTGTCCGTCCGTTTGTCATCAGGCTGTATCTCATGAACCGTTCAATGGGGCTCCTTACAACAAACGATGTTTTTACCGTTACAGATAATTATGATACGAAACCCTACCGTACGCAAGTCCGATTCGCACTTAACCGGTTCTTTTATTATTGCAAGCTACTGGAGAACTTATAATAAGCTTAGAGTTCATCTTTTCTTAAAACCACCTTGCTTCTTGGCGCTTTTTAGTTAAAGTTTTTTGTGACTAGGATAGTTTACAGTTTCATTGAAAATAATATAATATATATATATATAAAACATTGGAAATAACTAAGTTAATTTGAAATAAAAAAAACTAAACGCGTCCACAAAATCTCAGGACAAACGGTTGAATATATCTACTTCAAAATGGAGTTCAAAGATTTCACCCGAACACACAAATATATTAACATACATTGCAAGTTAAATAAAAGCTTTTAAAAAGTGATTCCTTTCTCCCGGATATAGAAAATATCTACTAACAAATAAAATCCAGTTAAAGCTATTCCATTTTGAAAAGGCCATTGGTTAACCAATAAAATGACTAGCAGCTAATTAGAAAACTCTCCAATAACAGCCGACGGTTAACTGCGGTTAATTTTGACACATTTCCATTTAAACCGGCCAGTTAATCTCACTTCACGAGTTTGCAGTGCTAATTGAAAATTTAAACTGTGTATTTGTATTTTCAGTACTGAATATTAGGTGCTTTTCCTGTAATAATTAATTGGTATTGATAGTAATTAACATATAATTATATAATTATTTATTTATTATATAAGTGAAAAGTCATGGAGGCCGAGTGGTTAAAACCTCATAAGTATGAGTGTGTGAGTTTCGATTCCAGGTCAGGTAAGAACCTAAAAACTTATGTAACTTTTCTAAGTTATATTAATAATTTGTTCATGTTATTTAAGTGTATCTTTGACACCAAAGACAGAGTAAAATTTGTGGGAAAACATGTTGAGGAAACCGGGACTTTAAGATTTCATTACGAAGTTTTAAGCTAATTTAAATGGGCTAAAACGGCAACGTGTAATCAAAAGGCATTATCATTCATTTATATTTTCTAATTCAAGAAATATTACCTGGAATCTCATAATCTGAAAAAGTTAAGCAAACTTCCGATACAATAACGGTTCCAAAAATAGAAATATACAAACTGACAGAGTTACACGCGCGGCTAAAACACGTGTATCGTCAAATCCTAATATTAGTTAAAACAAAGAGAATAAAATCGACGGTGGAAAGGCTATTTGGTTTAAGCGACATTTTGGGCGATATTGAGTTATATACATATTCGGAATCAGCAATTTTTTCTCCGTCGAATGATGCCGGATTCATTTAAATCTGATCACTTTTTTGGCGCTTGAAACGTCTCTATTTTTGGGCGGTTTCCAAAGTGGCAGTGTATTATATGACGTCATTTTTGCATAATTTTTTTACTAATGTACTTGAACTATACAATGATCTAAAGAACCGAGACATAAACCAGTAACCCTTTCTCAGATAAAAGATTCAATATCGATTAAAGCGTTTTTCTTGTTTCTATTTCATATTGACATATGACTTAAATCATTTTGATTTCCATACATTTTCAACAAAATACGACATGGAGTGTCGCTTCAGTCGCTTATTTTTTACCAATTGTAGTTAAGAAGTGACTTAAATCTTTTTTCCGTTCCCTGAAAAAAAGTGGCTTAGGGCAATTTGTATTAAGCGACATTTATCTTCTTAATTTAAGGTCCGTTTTATATTGCATAAGCATCAACACTTCGACGTTTTCAAATTCATTTAAATTAAGTTTACTCCGTTCCAATAGCTGAAGAGGTTTTGTTTTTATGATTTTTTTTCGGAAATTTTAAACTTTAAATGGCTCTCCTGTAAAGTTGCAAAAATGTCGCTTAAACCAAATAGCCTTTCCACCGTCGATATAATAAAGGTACAACAGAAGGAAAATATGTAATGAAAAACTTATTGCCGATAGATATTACTTTGACACGAATAAGAGGCCGTGTTATTATCCCAGAATATTGAATGTTATATATATATACTAATATTATAAAGAGGAAAACTTTGTTTGTTTGGTTGTAATGAATAGGCTCAAAAACTACTGGACCGATTTTAAAAATTCTTTCACCATTCGAAACTACATTATTCACGAGTTACATAGGCTATATTTTATCCGGGTACGGGCAGTAATTCCCACGGGATGCGAGTGAAACCGCGGGAAAACGGGTAGTGTTATATAAAAGTAAAATAAATATTTTAGGTAAGGTATGGTTTTACCACCGTCCCATTTTCAACCTCACCTGGCCATAGGGCACCCTGCTGAATAACGGACGAGGCTCTGGCGACCGTTTGATGGCGGTATAACCACCACTCGGCACCAAGTGGGATATTAAATTCCTTACTCGGAGATGAGCAGCAGCATCTCTGAAGCTAACAATATCCCACACTGCACTCACCAACACGCATGCTCACCGCGGTGAGTATGGGCAAATCCCCCCAGCTTGGAGGAGGTCTTTGTCGTATATTGGGCGTTTTTCCTCTGTGAAGACGACCAACATCCAAAATAAGTCCAAATAAGTCCTAGTGCGGCATTGTGCCTCTAATAACGGTCACTGCTTACATTCAGCGAGGCTGACTTTACGCTACCTAGTAGGGAGCGAATCACCACCAACGTGCAGACTCCAGTCTGCGTTCTCTAAGTTTCTAAAAAGCCACAAAGCAATTTTTCCAGACATCGGACCCGGGATTGCACAATAGTTGAACTTTTAACTGCTAGACTAACGGGGCAGTTCATTGTTAGTTACTATTGACCATTTTCTCCCATTCATAGTTCTCCCGCTGTGGGTGCAGCGTGAGGGAGTGTCAGACTCTTACTGACTAAAACCCACCATGTTCCTTCTGGAGCCCTTTGTGCACCAGAGCCGCGGTAACTTTTCAAGCAGCCCCGGCAGAGTTTATATTTACCTGTGGTTAAGCATATTAAGCAATGATTAATAGTATTGTAAAAGAGAGGGGTGACTTAATAGCTTTACTTGATGTCGGCCAGATAACTGGGGACATTAATTGGATGGGTCGTGGTTACAATCAATTAATCATTGTTATAGTAGTGGTTTTTATTGGTTTTGTTAAAAGGTTGTAGGAAAATTCGGTCGATAAAAACTATTTTGAAATGAGTAAATTCTTACTTAATATTGTAAATGTATTTACTTGGTATTATAGGCTTTTTATCCAAGTGCGAGAAGTGTTTCTCTCGGGAGGCGAGTGGAACCACTGGGAAAAACTAGTTTAAAATAAGAAAGCTATTAATCACAAAAATAATCAATGTTTTTATGAGTGTTTGCAATTAAAGATAGTTGTAACATTTTCTTTAAATATATTTTTTTATTTTTTTCTTATTTAATAGTGTGATTCATTTCAAAATGTTATTACTTTATTTCATCTGATAACATATTTACATATTTAAATATTAAAATCGCTTTAAATATTATTTTATGTATGAAGATTTGTTTTCTCTTTAAAAATCTTAGAAAATATTTCATATAAGATAGACAATCTTTTCCAAGTAGCGATTGATTTTTGGTATTAGAATTTTTTTCTTCAATATAATAAAAGTCGTGTTGGCTAGACTGTTTAGCAGCACCGTTCAGTAGGTTTTATTCAACCGAATATTTTTTAACAATTTTAAAACGTAAATAACTTTAAAACTTTTAAATGTTTTGTTAAAAAGTTAATGTATTTAAAAACTTGTCTTGAGAATAAAGAGCTTTTCTGTGAACAAATAAATTGTATAAATATAATAATTTTTGAAACATCTGTCGAACGAACTTTGATATATAAAAAGAAGACTCCAATTATTTTTATTGTAAAGGTGAGTGCACATTATGTAATGAACTGAAATTGAAGGACGAACGAAGTTATGGTTATTAAAAAGGCTGTCTATGTATATTAAATTTATATCTACAGATCCAAAAAATCTCAAGTGGTACAGGATTTTTATGAAATGAAATGATTTATGAATGATATATGAGGATATCTGTGAAAGGGAAAAACAAACGCTTTTATGATTGGTGTGCAATATGACAAACAAATGTATTTTTTCTGCTTAGCTCTTTTCCCAATTACGTTGGGGTCGGCTTCCAGTCTAACCGGTTGCAGCTGAGAACCAGTGTTTTACCTGGAGCGACTGCCTGTCTGAACTCCACAACCCAGTTACCCGGGCAACCCGATAGCCATTCGTCAGACTGCAAAATGTATTTATCTTTTATTAAATACTACCTCCCATCCGTAGTTTTACGTGGTATATTTCGAATAAAGAGTCCTTCTCCAGAGTACATATCTTTGTGCATTTCATTTTAATCGGTTCAGGCAGTTGCGAGTTTACCATGACACATACAGCAAAAATATTGTAATGTGTACACTTTTTTTTAGTAGGTAGCCTTTTTATCGTCCCACTGCTGTGTACAGGCCTCCTCTCATACGGAGAAGCATTAATCACCACGCTTGCTCAATGCGGGTTGGTGATTTCAGACTTTATAGTCCAGGTTTCCTCAAGATGTTTTCCTTCACCTTTTATCAGCCATTGGTGTCTAAGATATACTTAGAAAGTACGTACAAACTTAGAAAGGTAGCATTGGTATTTGCCTGACCTGGAATCGAACCGACACACTCATACTTGAGAGGTTGGTGCTTTACCCAGTAGGTCACGACTTTTTAATGTATACACACCCTAACAAAATTCTCCATCTTATCTATGCTTCTATTGTTAGCGAAATTTCAAAGACAGTTTTGTGTGTTCAAATCAGAATTAATTATTGAGCAAGCGAAACAAACAAAGTGTAAGTAAGACAATTGTTTTCGTTTGCGAGATATATTTTTCTGTCTATAATTTTCTTTAATATAATATTAGAAAGTAGGTTTTTGTGTAATGTATATTTTTTCTAGGTAGTTTAAAACTATTTTAAATGGTCTGATATGATGCATCGCATCGAATTTCCGAACACGTTGTATGACTGTAATTAAATCAAAATTAATTTGAAAAATATTATTTGAAAAAGGTGAAATAAAAGATTTTTCAGGATAACCACTTCAAAATTACATTTCAAATATTTTTTTCAATGGTCATAAAATAATATACTTAATGGAAACGAGAATGGGCAATTTTCGAGAAACTATTAAGTACACCAAAAATAAATGGTAGATTTTATTCCACATATTTTTTATTCACGCCTCCATATAAAAAAAACCTTTGAAATGACTACAAAAAGTATAAATAAAACGCTCAGAGTCAAACACTATAAACCTTCATTCACATAACCACTGAACGAGAACCAAACCAGTCAATCTTTCAACATGTCAATCTCCCATTCACTTTATTCATTCGTTCAAACCTCAACAGGATATAAAAACGAGCTTCAGTAAGTAAATTGCAATAAAAGTCAAACAGATGTTTTTAGAGGGTGGAATAATAAAAAAAGGGGGGGAGGAATAAAGGCAATATATCTTGGAGGATAGGTCCAGGTCCTAATCAGGGGTTCTTGGGCGAACAGCACCCTTTTCATCCCTCGCACGATACAGAGCCGAGTCTTATCTAATAGCGACGGGGTGAGATGTACGAAAGATGGAATGGGCATTTGGAAAATAGTGGGTGAAAGCTTTTTTGTGGAAAAATTACTACTTATCATAATCATCATCATCTTCCTGCCCTGTTCCTAATTTTATTTGAGGTCCGCACAATATGTTTTCTCCTTTCATTCATTCACGTAACTTGTCGTACTGACATTCACTGCATTCACGAAATTGATAAATCTTTTCTTTGGTCTTCCTTTCCCTCTCCATTTATAACTTACTAATCTATACTAATATTATAAAGAGGAAAACTTTGTTTGTTTGTTTGGTTGTAATGAATAGGCTCAAAAACTACTGGACCGATTTTAAAAATTCTTTCACCATTCGAAAGCTACATTATCCACGAGTGATATAGGCTATATTTTATCCGGGTACGGGCAGTAATTCCCACGGGATGCGAGTGAAACCGCGGGAAAACGGCTAGTTACTTATAAACATAAAAATAAACTAACTGTTTGACACGGTTTCGTTGACGTCGCAATGTAACAACTCCCCTCACTCGGATAAAAAGTAGCCTCTGTCTTTTCTCAGGCTCTATTATTATAATCAAATATTTAAACTGGTTCGGTAGCTTTGGCGGGAAAGCGCGACAAACAAGCAGATAGACGTACTTTTTCATTTATAATATTAAAGTCAGAATACTTAGTAAGCTTCGTCTTACTCAATATCTTTCTCTTCGTAACTCCATGTTTCAATGTAAGGGTAGGTTTTATTCGACACGTTTTTCTTTCCTTTAGAAAAAGGAAGGAATCCCACCATTGTGCGGAACCCTTCCTTGAGGACGGTCTTGTTGTCCTCTAATGAATTAATACCTAAATAGAAACGTCAAGAGTGAGTTGTTTGTAAAGTTCCTTGCGTTTTGGATGTGCGACTGTGGAACCTATACTTTTGTGTTGCCGTTGAATGGAATTCAGAACAAACCAGTTTTCAACTTACTTTGTTACAGACAGTTGGACTTAAGCCTACTTTCAACAACAAATTAACCTTCCACTATTGTGATAAGGTTGAAAATCGATTGCAGGACAGATTTGTGTACACTGACTTGCTGTCGACTGTACGACTACGTAAACAGCTGTTGTTTTAAGACAACTAACGTTTATTGTGTTAGTGAACTTGGGCCTACGTCAATCTCAGGAACTACTGGACTCATTAGAAAAAGTTCTTCAGTGTTAGATAGCCCATTTATTGAAGAAAGCTATAGGCTACTTTTTATTACAGGGCGCGGAGTATATCTCACGGGACGCGAGTGAAACTTAAAAATATTTACCAGATAAATTTTGTACCAGACCACAGGGCTGTGGAGTCCTGGATTTTTGGAAGGCGAACGTGGGGCCGAAGCCAACACGCTGAAGCCCTTTTGAGATAGCCTTAATGAAGTGGTGACAAGAAATGACTACTTGATTTCGTTAAAAAACTACAGTTACTTGCTTATCCATTCCTAATGACCGTTGACGCGTGTTTTTACAAAGTAAGCGGAAAACTGCGGAATACCTAAAACGAAATAAAATCCTTCGTTCTACATAATCACTTTTTAATGTAGATTTTAGTGAGTTTCGGGGAAATACGTTTTTGAATGGTGTTGGGAGATAGATTGTGCCAGTTTTATGGCAAGCGAGAGGAAACAGGTATTTGATTAAAGTTCAATCATCATTATCCTTGTTAAAAGGAGCTCGTGGTTAAGTAGTAGCCACCCGGATCGACTATAAAGTTAGGCAAGTTAAGGTCGGTGTGTGGATGGGTGACCATCTTGTCATGACGAATTTCTCCATGTTTTGGCAAGTTTTTTTTTTTATTTTTTTTTATGTAGCCTTTTTATCGTCCCACTGCTGGGCACAGGCCTCTTCTCACACGGAGAAGGATTGAGCATTAATCACCACGCTTGCTCAATGCGGGTTGGTGATTTCAGACTTTATAGTCCAGGTTTCCTCAAGATGTTTTCCTTCACCTTTTAATCAGCCATTGGTGTCTAAGATAAACT
>NWSH02000571.1:5790148-5800333 GCA_002382865.2 Heliothis virescens
AGTTTGTTTGTTTGAACGCGCTAATCTCAGCAAGTACTGGTCCGATTTGAAAAATTCTTTCAGTGTTAGATAGCCCATTTATCGAGGAAGGCCACAGGCTACTTTTTATCCGGGTGCGCCGATTAGTTCCCACGGGACGCGGGTGAAACCACTGACAGAAGCCAGTTCTTAATAACTGATCTTGGGGGGTAAACTAACATTATCCTGCTCCGATTGCCAACTTCACCCGTCCGTGGTGCACCATGCGGAAAAACGGACGAGGCTCTGGTGACGGTATAACCACCATACAGCACCAGGTGGGATATTAAATGCCTTGCTCGGAGATAGACAGCAGCATCACCGAAGTTAGAAATATTCCATATTGCGCTCACCAACACGCATGCCCAGCGCGGTGAGTATGGGTAAATCCCTCTAGCTTGGGGGGCTTTGTCTGTGTCTGTGTTTGTGGACGTTTTAATGATGTATCGACGACGACAACTTGGAAACTAGGACTCATTATTTGGGTAAGATAATTTGATGACTACAAATCACAATTATTTTCACAAAAGATTTTTGGTTTTTCTTTAAGCATGAAAACAATGTTCAAAAGAAATCATCCAGCGCGCTGCAGCGTGGCAATGCTGCCAGCCTTTTGGGCACGCTCCCGGTCGACAGCGATGGGGAGGAATTCTTTGACGCTTTTCAGTTTTAGTTTAAGTTTTTTTTAGAATGTTGTAAGTAAATATATGTAAATAAAAATTTTAGAAATTCCAAATCAGGATTAAAAAAAAGTGTTTAAACGAGGTTAGCCATAACTTATTTATATCACAGTAAATGCCAAGTACAACACTAAATTAACAAGGAATTATGGATAATATATCTAAACTATCTACATAAAACGAACAGAAAATGAACAGAGCAAATTTAGTCAAATAACTGTCTTCCCAAAAGTAATTAAACGTAGCAGTCAAGCGGTATTCAGTATAAACACTATTCTAGTTATTCGGTTAGCTGAAATTCCACATTTCAAGCCAAGAAAATGGAATGTTAGGTATTTTTATTACGCGCGCTGTTTCCGGGAAATGTCAACAGATGGCGTTGTTCACAATTGTGTGTAAAGTTGACAGGTTGGAAGGATTTATTTTTGAGAAATTCGCAAATATGAAGATTTTATACTTTTGGCTACCTGTTGGTAAAAGGGATTAAATATTAAAAAATACTTTGTTGGTTAGTAATTCATGGATTACATTTCCTATTTGATAGTGCTAGTGATAAATGAACTCTCTAAGTTCATTTGTTAGAATACGCTAATCTCGGGAACTGTGACTTCGATTTGAAAATTATTAAGAACTAGCTTCTGCCCGCAACTTCGTACGCGGATCCTGATTTTTTTTATAATCATATTTTCTCATCGTTAAAACCTTCTTTCGATCTGTACAAACATTTTAAGACCAAAATAAGCCCGATCGGTCCAGCCGTTCTTGAGTTATGCGCTTACCAACACATTTAGCGATTCATTTTTATATATAAGAAGGATTTATTAAGAACGGCTATAGGGTGCATACTTTTACCAAGTGCGCATAGTTTCAAAACACGAGTGAAACCGCGGACAGAAGCTAGTTTTAGCAATAAACACTAAGCTAATAGTTAATGGAAAGTGTAACAAAACTAGCAAACGGCACTCAAAGGTAAATTGTGTTACAATTTCTAACTAAAAACAGAAGTTGTCATGAATATTTTACGTACGTAGGCTAATTGTTGTTGAAATTGTGGCCGTTTCTAGAAATTTCTGGAATTTCTGACTGTGTATTAGGACTGTAATTTGTTTTATTACCTTTGCTAAGTTACTAGTTTCATGCGGTTTTATCAGGATTTTAATTTGAAATAAAAGTATGTAGGTGACTAGTTACTACCTGCGGTTTTACCCGCGTCCCAAAAACTATCTCCCGCATAAGGATAAAAAGTATAAAATACAAGCTGTTGATTTGCATCCTAGTCAAATTCAAGGACGTAGTAATACCAATGATTCTCGACGCAAATAAATAATAAAGTGAGTAAGTTTTATTTTATTTACCGAAATAATATAATCCGTCAGTAATACTCACAGAACATATCGCGGTATAAGAACCAGATGAACGTATCTACAAAAAAACAAAAAAAGTTTTTTTTTATAAAACGGTTCACAATATAGTCCTTTATGAATTGCCAAAACGACGTAACGATATAGTCAATATTTATCAAATTCCAAAAAAACGGAATAGCTTAAGAATAATTTTCAATGGAACCAGAAAAACGTATTATGAATACCGTTCAAATAGTTCTAATTATCTTCGTACCTCTTCAGAGCCATAGGAACGTATTTCTAAAAACAATATTTTTATTCTTAGAATATAGTTTATATTTGCAATATTATACGAACCAAAAGAACGTAACGTAGCTTATACGTCGTTTTGGTCGTAACAAAAGTTTGTTTTGATGCTTAGTTTAAAGAGCCAGTGTAACGTTTGTGTATTTACGTTTTTGTGGCAGTATTATTTTGTGGCTACACACTAACGTATGTCAACCGAATTTAAAATATATATATATTGCGTCTATGTAAGTATATATAAATAAATAATTTCTATTTTTTTCTAAGCTCTAAGAGTATGGCAATACATAGAAAAAATAATTATTTTCCATACTAGTATTTTATCTGTATTAAAAAGCTGGTAAAGTTTAAAGAGCCGAATTTTCGCAGTATTTTTGCTTTCCTGTAAAATTGAAAAAATGTAGATACGTTCATCTGACTCTTACACCGCGATATAATCTGTGGTAATACTAGCCGTATTTGAATGAGTTAGTAGCCTTATAACCGCGCTGCGCTTTCATACAAACGCAAACGACACGGACTGACGAACGGATTGATTCTTTTACAATTACAATTTTGTTTAATTAATTCTGAAATAGATACTGTTAAATTTCAACAAAAAAAAAACAGCGCAAAGTAGTCATATCCCGTCTCCCGTAGTTTCAATTGATTATTTATGTATTATATGACAACCTCTTGAAAGACCAGGATGTAATCAACAGCTTGTATAATACTACTTATAAATAATAGAACTCATCATAACGCGAAAGCAGCATAATGTTCTTGTAAAGTTGCATTAAATTCTGTTGAACAGTTTTTGCTTAAAAGTGCAACAAATCGTCACACACATTTTTTTCACGTTAATGATATTATTTTGTAAAAAATATGTGAACGTCTCTGATGTATGTTTAATTTAAATAAACGTTTGAATCCCTTTATCTGACATTTCATATTTCATTAAAAATATGATATCATATAAGTGCACAACTCAAAAATAATATTAAAACCCAAGAAAATTCAAAAAAATCCAATTTCAATGAAAAATGATTAAATGGAAGACATATGTATGAACAATACCTTTTGTTTTTCAAACTAAAAATAATAAGTAAAAAGAAAATGGTCTGAACTAAATAAAGTCAAAAATAATTGAAAAGATATGCCGTTTACAGGATTCTTGAAAAACAAATATAATAATTAGAAGATGTAATAAATAAAAAACAATTTCATTAAGTTTTCGTAAAGACATCGGTAAATTATCAGTGAAATTCTTCTTATTCTATATACGGCCGTAACCAATAACCTATCTATCTCCGGATTTGCTTGCTAGAGATAGAATTTTGACATTAGCCCCATACAAGTAACGTCAAATTCCTACCTTTAGTAATCAAATCCATAGAGAGACAGAATATTGAATTCCACAGTTAGACTAGATACTATATTTAGACTCTAGACGTATTACGATCTTTTATTTCGATAATATAGACTCTAAAGCCTAAGAAAGGACCGAGCTACCTTTATCCAGGCACGGGAAGTAGTATCAGATAGTAATTGATGATGGCGTCCTAGCCGATTGCCGGCCATGACGACTGCTCTCATATAAGGAGACCAGCCAGCTGCACAGGACATATAATAGTGCACAAGCATTTGCGCAGACACAGATGCACTCCCTATTCCCTCACTCTCATAACCCGATGGGACGGCAATCCGACACGACCGGAGAGAGATCAGGCGCAGGACCGACAGTAAAGTGCTCTCCGATCCACGGGTGAATCAATTACCAACTTCCAATTTCGGGCTGCTTTGTAAAAGTTTCTAAACCCCACAAAACGATTTCGGCCTGTCCCGGGAATCGAACCCGAGACCTCGTGATCAGCAGTCGGCTATGTAATTACCAAGCAAGCGAAGTCTGACCACACACAACCACAATAATTCATATCTAATCATAGTAAACCTATCAAGAGAAAATCTCTAATAACATTAAGAATTTGCAAGTAAAGCAGTTTAATTTAAGATATTCATAGATAATGATAATTACTGTTGACCATGGAGGATTCACTGATTTTTCAATTTACTTATCATGGCACGTCAGTTAGTGAGAAATTTTAACGAGAACAGTCGGTAACAAAAGTGTTATCTGTACAAATAACACGTGTAATTCCCGATAGCTTAGCCGTTTGAAGCTTTCTGTTTATATTTTTCTAATCTTCAAAATCAAAATCAAAAAGCATTTATTCAAAGTAGGCTAAAAACAGCACTTTTAGAACGTCAAAATTACATGAGACAACCCCAAAAACGCCCGCCCTTCACCACTTCCTATGTGTTTTTGCGGGGAAGAAGAAGTAGCGCAACAAACTCCCCAGCAACAATCTTACATTTATATCACTGTCAGTCATCCCTAATTTAAAAAGTTAACTATTTCATAAAAATAATAATAGAAACCGGTATAGAAACACCAAAGTTAGCGTATTTTACGCTAACGAAAAGCCAACACGCGTAAAAAATATATATTTGTCTGTTTGTCCTAAAGACTCCTTACATATTAGAAAAAATCTTTAACAGTTGGGAAGCTAGATTTACCCCGAGTAACATAGGTATTTTGTCTGGGTATGGGAACAATTTCCCACAACACGCGGGTGAAACCGCGGAGAAACAGCTAGTGTAGCAATGAAATATGATAAAATCATGAAGGTTAAAATTTACATGTACGTACGTAGATATTGTTACGTAGGTCGGTAAGACAGTGTTGTTACAGTTAATACTCGAATCAATTAGTACTTGGTAGAATGTTCTCGACGTGTGATCTAGAAATTTCTAGTAAACCTAGGTCACAGCTTAGATTGTTCTAGAATAGCCGAGAACTTACTCGAACATTCTATTAAGGTCATTGACCTTCGGGTACTTACTGGAAGGTTCTAGAACCTTACCGATCTACTCCCACTACCTAGTCCTTAGAAGGTTCTAGACATGTATGCTCGCGATATAAATAGAGGGCGGGCAGCGCCGCGAGTCAGTTCTAGTTTGAGAGCTAAACAGTGAACAAGTAGTGAAGTGAAATCGTGAGCTTTTCTACCAGTGATTACGAAGTGATTAGTGATTGTAATTGTGCAAAGTGATTACTGTGATTGTAATTAGCGATTAATTAGTTAAATAAAGTGTCGTTTGTGTAAAAATCGTGTGTGTATAATTTATCCGAACCCGTAGCGCGTAACAATATTATTTCAGAAAACGTATGCAAATTACACCAATATTCCTATTTAAAAAAATGTGCTTTGCCAATATTATAATCTGAGGGTTATTCACCTACCATTTTAAATTTTATTAAAAGTAACATTTCACATCAGATGTTGTATCAAGATTATCGTAAATATATACTAGCCAGCGGTTTCACCCGCGTCCCGTGGAAAGTACTCGGCGCACCCAGATAAAAGTAGCCTATAACCTTCATCGATAAATAGGCTATCTAACACTGAAAGAATTTTTCAAATCGGACCAGTAGTTCCTGAGATTAGCGCGTTCAATATACACAAACTCTCCAGCTTTATAATATTAGTATAGATTTATGTAAAGTTTATATACCTATTTGCCTTTATACATTAACCCTTCGACCTTGTAGTACAAGACGTGATTACATCCATTTCTTAGATAACTTCACATTAATTGGCAGCTGACAGTAAATCTATCTACTTAAACTATGATACACAAAAATTAATGATCCCGTAAAAAAGCAAAGCAAATAAAAATGCATCAAAAAACATTATTATAGCTGGAAAAATATAGAAAAAAATATGCAAAAATAAAGTGCATGATTAATTTAATCAAATCGCAGTATCATCCATGAATATTATTTGAAATGGAATATATTTTCTAAAGAATTTTGTCGACGATGATACGAGACTAACTAAGTGCACCCGTGTCACTCAACTCGTATAAGTGTGATGGATAAGTTGCAAGTTATAAGAAAAGAGCGATTTTTGAGTAAAAATAAGGATTGCAAAATAAAGAAAAAAAAAGAATTATTAATATTTCCTATACATTTTTATTGAGAAAATGACGCTCAGGTAGCATAAAAGATACAGACAAAGAAATAACATATGTGTAAAAAACAATAATTTGACATAAGTGAAGAAATGATTTTAAGGACTTAATTTATATTGCTTCTTTAAAATGATAACAAATAGAAAACAAGAAGCATAAAATATCAGACATTACAGAAAATTTTCACTTATCAAATACAATTCTATTATTTGGATAGGTATAGTACGATCATTACTCGACCTTTATGGTGACTACATCGCACAAGTCGATGGGTAAAAGACGTGGAGTTTGCGTGTCGACGATTAAAATACATTTTAACGTCTGTTTTGATATGTTAGGGCAGTGTGGTTGTTAGTTTTGGAGAGTTCATTTGTTTTGTGGTTAGTGTGTTGTATTTGTAAAGAGAAAAGTAAAAAATATACTAGTCTAGTAAATAAAAATATTGCGTTACAGTTATAATTGGTTAACTTACTTTATGTACAAACTTAAATGACTAAATTAAAATTATAATATACAAACCAACTTAAATAAAATTAATATTAGGTATCAAAAAACTCATCCGCATTGCTGTCTGTCCTAATTAGCATTGCCACGCTGAATGGCAATTCTAATTATTTGACCGAAGTATAGGCCAGCCATTCGGTCATGAGTAATGAGTCAAAAAAAAAAATAATTAAATANTGCTGTCTGTCCTAATTAGCATTGCCACGCTGAATGGCAATTCTAATTATTTGACCGAAGTATAGGCCAGCCATTCGGTCATGAGTAATGAGTCAAAAAAAAAAATAATTAAATAAACATAAGATGTTATAATTGGTACCTTGACCTATTCCAATAGGAGTTTCCAGTAATATATCTAACTATGTATCTTTCACAATAAAAACGCTAGTCGCTCATAACTCAGACCAACATTATCTCAATTAAACTACCCTCTTAAAACTGATACGGAGCATTTTATCTGACAATCTTAAATACGTCAAGAAACTAACAATTACTGCGTCTGGTTTGACTGCAACATATTATATACTAGCTGCAGCCTGCGGCTTCGGTCGTTCAGACTTCATGGGAAACTACTTAATTTATTACTTTAAGACAGTTTAGAAACTATAGTTTGTCGTAATAAATTGATTAGGTATGAAACGTTAACTTTAAAAAAAACCGGCGAAGTGCGAGTTGGACAAGCACACGAAGGGTTCCGTACAATAAAAAAAATCACATTTGATTTTTTTTCATCCTAAAATATGTATTTAATTCTAGTTTTTAGCATTTGTTGTTATAGCAGCAACAATGATACATCATCTGTGAAATTTTCAAGTGGAACTTAGCACGGTTGTTGAGATACAGCCTGGTGACAGACATACGGACGGACAGCGAAGTCTTAGTAATAGGGTCCCCGTTTCCCTTTAGGTATGGAACCCTAAAAACAAGAAATGGTTTATCTTGATACAAGGCATTGGACTTTTTATCCCTTTTTTAAAGATTTTTAGGAAACTCCGAAAACCCACAACAAATAGCTCATTCATTCAAAAATACCCTTGCAAGTTTATAAAAACTGGCAACCCTAGCAAGTCACCGGCCATTGTAGTTACCTTTTACAAAAAAACTAAAAATGAATCGTCATATCCGCACATGTATTTTTACAATAGATTAATAGGTCACCTAGATACGGGCTTCATTAAATTAGTTCCTGCTTCATAAGAACCGACTAGAGTAATAAAGTACATGTGAAGAATATAAAGAGGGATTATTGCCATATTAAATAATGTGTGTCAATTGTGGGAAAATTGAAGAAAAATATGGTATTTGAAATGAGTGGCTATTAACTGCCTCGTTGGTCTTCTTGTCGCATAGCCGAGTGCTGTGCACGAGGTCTTATTTATTAAATCCATTCCGATTGTAGATTTCACATACTGGCATCCTAGCTGATTGTTGGCCACGGCGGCTATTCTCATATAAGAAGATCAGTCAGCGCAAGACATATAATAGTGCAAAAGCATTTGCGCAGACACAGGTGCACTCTCTATTCCCTTACTCTCATAGCCCAATAGGACGGCAATCCGATACCACTGGAGAGAGATCAGGCACAGGACCGATATTAACGTGCTCTCTGATGCACGGGTGTATTAATCACAATCTTCCAGACTCCCGGCTGCTTTGTGAAAGTTTCTAAAACCCACAAATGATTTCGGTCCGACCCGGCAATGCAAAAACTAGACCAACGAGGCAGTTTATCTATACATATAAAAATCAAAGTCCTGACTCATCCACTGACTCATCAACGCAGGACCCAAACCCGTGAACCTAAAAGCTGAAATTTTGCACAGAGGTTCATCTCTCTCACACGAGATTAGAAAGGATTTCCCGAAATTCGCACGGGAACGGGCAAAAACGGGATTTTAAGTTTAACGCGGGCGAAACCGCTAGCAGATGCTAGTCTTTAGATATAAGTGCCTACTCAAATGGAGTACAGATCCATATAAATAAACAATATCAATCATACAGTAAATTTGATCATCCCAAGGGGTTATTATCTCGAGGTTCCATCAGTGTTTCAGTGGCATATCGTTATTGGTCAAACATATCTTGGCAAACATCCAAATTATATTCATGTTTAATATGGTTCAAATTGTAATATTTTATGTTAATGTTAAACTGTCCATACAGAAGATTGGGTTTAAAAAGTTCAGCTACTGTAGTGAGAAATGGGGCATTCGTTCAGGATTATAATTTGGTGGTAATATCTTTTGAATTGACAGTAGGTATGTTTTTAAAATGAAGGATATATTATTTAAACCCACAATACTTTATGATTACATCTATACTATGATATATTTATACTAATATTATAAAGCAGAAGAGTTTGTTTGTTCGAATGCGCTAATCTCAGGTACTACTGGTCCGATTTGAAAAATTATTTTCGTGTTAGATAGCCCATTTATCGAGAAAGGCTATAAGCTATATGGCCGGTTTTTATCCGGGTGCGCCGAGTAGTTCTTACAGGACGCGGGTGAAACCGCTGGCAGAAGCTGGTGATTCATATGATAATAGGTATAAACAAAAAATAGACATAATATAATATGTACAGACAATAGCAAGAAATTTTCAAAAGTCTTGCAACGTG
The DNA here is from genome assembly GCA_002382865.2 of Heliothis virescens. Classification (NCBI taxonomy): domain Eukaryota; kingdom Metazoa; phylum Arthropoda; class Insecta; order Lepidoptera; family Noctuidae; genus Heliothis; species Heliothis virescens. Next base: position 5,799,631 of record NWSH02000571.1, read on the forward strand.
TCTATAGTCTTGCAATTATGTGGTATCGGTTATCGTTTTGTAAAATCACACAAAACATTTACTTACATAAAAAAACAACATCAAGCAATCAATAACAAAAATAAAACAAGATTATATCATGCACAATAATTTTATTAATCCCTTGAGTGAATAAAATAATAAATAAAACGGTTTGCTATCTAAATCTGTATGTCACATCGTGTATTGGTCATAGATCTTTGGCAAGCTGCCCAGTACAGTCATGATGTACGGGCTTTGAATATTTATAATATTCGTCATAAATATGCGGGGCATATGCATGCTTTAAAATGGATTGCATTTATTTCGTGTTTTCGATATGGAGAATGTATGTTCGTATATGCATAGGAACACCTGTGTTATTTTGGGACTTGTGAATACATGTATGTATGTATTAGTTTTTGTTTTTTTTTTGTTTGGGTGATAGAATGACTGTAAGTTAGTAAAAAGTTTTTTTATTACGAAGTTGTGACAGCAAAAACATTTTCTAGTTTTTTTGTGTTCGGATACGAAGGTATAAAAATGTGTTTAACTAGTAATGGTAGGTTAAATCATTAAAAAAAAACTTTAATTCATAGTATACAGACGCCAGCTCATGAACCTACCTCAATCCGTTACATCAATAGAGTAAGATCCCAGGGCCACCAGACGTCATGTATTTTCTGATGAAGGAAATGTGGACGAT
>NWSH02000571.1:5802765-5816499 GCA_002382865.2 Heliothis virescens
TCAAGAAAAATGCTACAAAAGTGGGTAACGGGACATGAGCTGTTTAAGGGCGATGATACCTCGACAGAATTGAATCACACATCATGCGCTTCCTGTGGGTCCAGCATCACCTACCCACTCCCCACTTACAACATTCACGCTCCAAACTGAGTTTTCTCTATTTTTCACTACTCTCGTTTTCTTTAATTTATTAACTTAGAAGCATTACTTTCAAATAATTTTCTCATGTAGCTTCCTAGCTCTACTTGCATTGTTTGATTTTCTCGGAGTCAACTTATAGTATAAGCCAAAAATTGTATGCCTACGCTTCTGTTTTGAAAATATTGACTACGGAGTTTCTTGACGATTATTTTCGATAAAACCGAGTGAGGCATGGTTATTTGAAATATAGTACCGACGGGTATTCCCCATCATTCTCATAATGCATGTCTCTACAAGACCACGGGGAACCCGTGACTAAGTAAAAGCCCCGTGGATCGATCAATTATAAGGTGAAGCAACGTCGGTGGATGGGTAACCATCTTGTCATGACGAGTTCCTCCGTGGTTAATTGGTGGGTATGGGCTTTCATTTGAATATCTCTAGCAGTACGGGTAGTTAGAAGCCAGAAAGTATGACAACCAGCCTTACGAAAGGGTATCAAGTGGTAAGGGGGTTTTCCGGGATAACTGGATTGAGGACATTAGGATCTAAAACACTGATACCCAGGCACATCCGATGAGAATGGAAACCGACCGCAAGATACATAATTGTGAAAAGACTAGGCACATAATATCTCTACGAGACCATAATGACAAGACAAAGCAGTTTTGAAATTTTGGGAGGCAAAAGTAAAGCCGAAGACCCTGAGGAGACCACTTCAATGATAATAATGACATAGTTACTATTTAGCTGGCGATGATACGCTTCATCGTACGTCTAGGGATCATCTGACTATCCAAAGACTATCCCTGATTTATGTTAGACTATTTCTATATATGGTGGAAAGTTACTCGGGCTATTGTGATAGGATGACAGTGGACCAGAAATGGAGAAACTATGAAGTTGTAGCTGCATGCTGATGATCATGATTTCGAAATATGTATAAATTGCTGGTCAAGTTACTACAGCTCACTTATCGAACCAAGGTTTTGAAGATGAAGGAAGAATACCACGGCGGTCAGCTCCTTGAAAAACCGCGCACCACTAAGTTCGCTACTCTTCAACATTTGCCTCAGAATATTAACATGTAATGATAAAAACAACAGACTGGCGATCATCCCTGTATCTACTTAAGCACGATACCCGGTTTTTGGATCTGGGATTAGTAATGCAATAAATAAATATAGGAATGGAGGAGAGAGCCAGTATACTTATATTTTCCCCTCTCCCGTTGAACTATAGTCGGTGTAATTACAAGAAAGCAACAAAGACAATCATGAGCAGCTGAGGGATAAAAATACCTTGGAGGACTTTGAACTGAGATCACGAGCTCCCTGTATATCCAGCTTCACTGGAATACCCGCCACTATAAGCATCCGTGGAGCATCCGTGGAGCACTCGGAACTCGAAGGTTCACTAATCCCCGTTATCGACCATGCAAGATCATTTCTACGAGTGTCTGATCATATTATTTCTAAGGCTAAATAGTTTTGTAATTCGTTTGCCTAGTCTTTTCCAAATTTGTGGGTTGAGCTTCAAGCAGCTGACAGTCCATGCATGACAGTCATGAAGCTCTAGTGTGCTAAATGTAACTATCTATCTGCCTAGCCTTTTCCCAACTATTTTTGGGGTCGGCTTCCAGTCTAACCGGATGCAGCTAAGAACCAGGTTTTACATGGAGCGACTGCCTGTCTACCTCCACAACCCAGTTACCTGGGCAACCTGGCACCCCTTGGTAAAGACTGGTTGTCAGACTTTCTGGCTTCTGACTACCCGTAACGACTGCAAAAGATGTCCAAATGACAGCCGGGACCCACTGTTTATCGTGCCTTCCAAAACACGTAAGAACTCGTTATGAAAAGATAGTCACCCATCCACGGACCGACCGCGTCAAGCGTTGCTTAACCTTATGATCGTTCGATCCGCGCGGCTTTGACTTAGCCACGAGCTCTTCCTGTGTGCTAAATGTAACGTCTACCTATATGCCCACCTCAAACCAGTTACTTGAGCTACCTGTTACCCCTTGGTAAGATCGAATATCAGACTTTCTGGCTTCTGACTACTCAAAGATGTCGAAATAACAGTCATGGCCCACCCATCTAACGGGCCTTCCAAAAAACGGAGGAACTTGTTACAAAAAGATAGTCAAACAAATAGTCCCATCCACGAACCGACCGCGTCAAGCGTTGCTTAACTTTATGATCGATTGATCCGTGCGGTAGTGGTAAAACGTTTACTTATATTGATATTTTGTTTTATTTAGCAAGTTTGGTTAGGCCCTATTTTTCAGTTTGAGGAACCACATTAAGATTTATACAAGTTAAGAACTAAAATAACATGAACCTTATTCGTTTAGAAATAGAGTTCAAATTAGCGCTGAAAGTTGACGACTAATGGGACATCTTGACGATAACTAGGACAAAACTGTCGGATACTGGTACAAATGGGTCTTTTTTGATATTTTAATTAATAGAATATTTATTAGTTTACCATTAATTACAAAAATAGATTTTCCGAAAAGTGTATTAAATGAGGTTTCTCGTTATAGTTTAATTATCCCGCTAAAACAACTAACAATGGTGTGGCAGACCTGTAAACGTCGCCAAGTTCAAAAACCGTCGAGTATTGGGCCGTTTACCTTATAAGTAATATCTAATCGGTGATCAGCATTGACTCCCTACTGGCTATAAGTAATTATGAGCTACTGCAGGTTTTACTGAGGCTTTCAATGCTCAAGGGTGTAAAGGTAGGTATACATCGGGACACCTTTTCACACACGGTCGGCTAGCCCCATGGTAAGCTATTAATTAGCTTGTGCTATGGGTGCTAACACGACTGATAAACTACGTATAATTACGTATACATTTTTATAAATAGATATATATTATAACACCCAGACCCAACAAACACGCTCATCACACAAATGTTGACTGTTCCGGGAATCGAACCCGGGACCATCAGTTCGGCAGTCCGGCATGGTAACCATTGCATCAACGAGGTCGTCAATGGTCGTGAAGTTATAAAATACTAACGGCCAGTTTCACAGGTAAGTTCTAGATAGATATCTGACAGATATGCTATGGAAAAGAAGTCAAAATTAAAAACATTTCTATGGTACTTTTTTTTATTTCGAACCTATGCTTATTGAGATTAGCGCGTTCAAGCAATCTATGATTCGACACGTACAGACGACAGCAGGTCAACGTATACGAATCCGTCAAATTTTACCAATCGAACATTAACCTACCTCCATTGTGATAAGGTTGAAAATCTATTGCAGAAATTTGACAGATTGTGGTAACTTGATGTGAAGTCGTCTGTACTTACGTTCAATTTTTTTGTTCAAATGTATAATGTAATAATGTGCTATAAGCCTTTATGTATAGAAATTCTTGAGCTCTGTTTGTATTTTTGTATTTATAACGTAGCGCCTGCATTTAATTTCTTTAGGATTAGGTAAAAGCGTAAGAATAAATTCAACTTCTTATCGAGTGAGCTGCAGGGTTAATCACCTGACAAGCCCTAGTGTCAGAGTTTTCTCAAATCCGCGTGACGGCCTCTGACGTGGAATTATAACTACGACTGCTACTGAGTAACAATCGAGGACGACGGCTTTACGTGCCCTCCCAGGCACGGGGGTGTAACACTTCCAAACTCCAGGCTGCTTTTGTGAAAGCTTCTAAAACCCACAAAGCGATTTCGGCCTGGCCCGAAAAAAAATCATAATTTTTGTAATTTGTTTTGTATTGTTTGTTTGAAAGCTTTTATCTCACGAAATACTGATCTGATTTGAAAAATTCTCTCAGTTTCAGTGATAAATGATTTAACTGACTCTTTAAATCGAATAAATTAAATTAAGGTTTGCTTTGCACCACATAAGTACATAGGTGCATTACCACAGACATTTGAAGCCGGATAAAACAGCTAAGTAACCGTATAACTACATATATGTATATGTAATTCTGTCTGTCAGTGCTACCAGTAGTGTTTGAAGAGGGTTCTCAACCGTGAGTCAGCATAATGAGGCTATACTTCACCTATGAGAATTCTTCTGATAAAGATATGTTATTTTGTACGCAGATATTTGTTTAGATGTTGGATGCTGTATCTGTCTTTATTAATGCTTATCTTATTTACTAGCTTCTGCCAGCGGTTTCGCCAGTTTCTGAGGGGTCTGCTTCTCGTACCCGGATAAAAAGTAGTTTATATGTTATTCTGACGTATAAGTTAATATATGTATAAATTATTCTTCTACAAACTCATTCCATCCAAAGGTTGTCTGGAAGAGATTGCTTTTTAGCGATAAGACGGCCTTTTGTCATCATCATATTTGTTTGTATTGTTCTGTATTGTTTTGTCCTGATGGTGTACAAATAAAGAATATTCTATTCTATTATATTACTGCTAAGTATTATCAAGATTCGTTCAGCGGTATGCGCGTGAAGGAGTAACAAACATACATACTCACAAACTTTTGCTTTTATAATATTGTGTAATAGTAGAATAATTGGATAGAGAGTAAGATGATAGAATATTTGTTGGCTAAACATTCACATTTGTATTACATTACATTTGTTGTACAGAATGAATGGATTTGAAAGAAAACTTAAATAAACTTTTGAACCCTGAAATAGTATACGGTGAGGTATGCCTACACTGGTTACTTGTTATTCTATGTCAGTTGAGACGAGAAAACCATCCGATAAGCCCGTATTACAAACTTTAAAACAACGCCACATCGAACTGAAAAACTTTATTTGATGTCTGTAAAGAAATTATTTTTTCTCTCGTTATGTAATTACAAATTCATCGACATTTTCTATCTCAAAATCTCATCAGTAGTTCTCGAGGTAGGATTTTTTTTTACCATGGGAAATCATCAGTATGACCCCGCTCTCCCGCTCTAATGACTCCCGCTGTGGGTGACAGCGGGAGTGTCAGACTTTCACTGACTAAAACCCACCGTGTTCCTTCGGGACCCATTGTATGCCAGGGCCGCGGTAACTCTTTCGAACAACCCGCAGCCCCGGCGGGCCTTGGCCCTAGAGGGCCCCGTCTCTAGTGGGCTCCATCGAGGTAGAATCAAACAAACATTTATGTTGTCTATGATATCTTTCTTTTATTAAGTTTTTATATAGCTGTAAGTCTTCCATTGTGTAATAAATAAATAACCCTAAAAACGATTACAATTTTCTACCGTTAAAGAACAACCTCTTTTTCGTAACTCGGCTAAATACTTTCTTGTGTTCACCCCCTTACAATTTCTAACCGCATGATAAAAGGCGTGTAATAATAGGGTTGTACCACATTTGTTAACTCAATTACTTCAAGTGTGGTATATATTATAGAAACTTTATTTTCCAATTGAATAGCTTTGCTAAGTCATGGTCCTATTATGTATGAAAAAGGGTTTATAAATTGGTTGTAATAGGAGTGAAAAAAAGTGTTAGGAAATACTTAATTTATTGTTAGATCTACAGCCAGTTTCTCAGGTTCCAGATAAAGTCTTAGATAGCTATCTGACAGATAGTGCCATATACATAAAGTAAAAGTTAAAATTAAAAACATTTGTTTTTAATTTTGACTTTTACTTTTCTGTGGCGTTATCTATCAGATAGTTATCTAGAACGTTATCTGGAACCTGGGTGATTGTTTATAAGCTTTGGTGGAGTCTGAGCCTCAGTAAACACCAAAAAACTACAACACATTGCTTCATGCAACAACAGCCAATTCAAAATTAAAAAGCATTTATTCGAAGCCGGCTGAAAACAGCACTTTTCGAATGTCAAAATTACATGAGACAGACCCAAAAACGCCCGCCCTTCACCACTTCCTATGTGTTTTTACTGGGAAGAAGAAGTGGCGCAACAAACTCCCTAGCAACACATGTCTGTCTGTTAGATTGGAAGAATCATAATACAAAGTTTAATTATTATAATATATTTGACAAAAAGCTAAAAAACCTGTAAAAAGTAAAACAAATAAAAGAATAAATATAATATTCCAACAACACAGTAATAAGAAACACTGAACCCAACGGTACGGAACCATTAAGAAAACATAAAAAAATGAACAACCCTAATTAACCCTCCAAAGTGCGCTGGTATTGTAGACCAGAGACATGAATTTGCAATTTTGAGGTCCGGCCGTCTTAAAAAAAGATTTTTTGGGCTGTGGTGCAAGGGTTAAGTTAGAAGCGGTATGCATACAAATTTTCTTAAAATAATCGTTTGTGAATCTGTGTGTGTATGTTTATAACTTCTTCATGCGCAAATGGGTGAACAGATTTTGGTGAAACTTAGCAGTAATACTTACACACTACATGGGCTCCTTTTTATCTGGGTGCGAGAAGTAGTTCCTTCCGGCAGCAGCGGGTGAAACCGTTGGTGGCAGATGATAAAGTTAGACGCAACAAGATATTTCTGTAAAGTATAACGAGATAAAAAAACAAAGATTAACAGGGTTAATTTAGCAATTTTCTTTTAATGAGTAGCCCAGTGAAATCTAGAAACAATGAATGTCTCGAAACCAACTTCCAATAAGTAGATGATTTAGTTTTGTGTTGTCATATTTCTTATAACTTGTACCAGACAACTTTATCACTGAAAATAATAAAAAAAAATACAATTCCGCGCAGTAAGTTTAGTTTTGTTTAGATTGGTTCAGATTTTACAGCTCGAGTCATTTCAATTTGGTTCAAATGTGTTGCTACGGTTTACATTCATACTCTTTAATTTTTAACAGTTGGTTTTTAGCATTTGTTTGCTATCTACTCAAATAGTGACGTTTAAAATTCTATTTAAAAGTTATTTCCATAGTTTTTTACCAACCTCTTATATATAGGGAGAAGTTAAATGCAACTTATTTTCTTGAGAGCTTAGTGAAAAAAAATGGTTTTGATTGAATGGTTAGACTAGGCATGTGGAATGAAAAAAAATTTATAAAGTACTTTTTTTAGATAACCCTAAAACAATAGACATGTATTTTTTCTTTTCCCTTCCAAATGAATAAAAACGATAGTGCACACACATTCACACATTTACATTATGTGATACGTCATTCCTAGGTACAAACTTTACACAAGTAAATGAGTCCGTAACTTAACAGTTTACTAGAATAGGCTTCGAATATAACACGAGTATTTTCACATTGTGTTCTCTGTCTGAAAGGTTTTTGTGAAAACACGGGAAAATGAAAACAGGCTGATATTTGGCATGGATGGGCTGATATGTCGTGTTGGCTTAGTGGTTAAAGTCCTTGCCTTTCAAGTTGGAGTGTGTGAGTTCTTATTCAAGCAAATAAGTAATACTGTAACGTTTGTAAAAATTATGATTGATTTCTAACAGCGCTTCCACACTGGCAGATTTTCCGTTCGGTTTTTCCGCGTGACACTGCTGGCTTCATACAGAAAACAATTGACAACTGATACGCACATACGAGTATATGCTCGGTTTTGCTACGCGCGGAAAATCCGGTTCGGTAAAAACGCTGTAGATTTTATGTATCAAATGCTTACAAAAATATAACAATTATTTATACACTTTCTTAGCCAATATTTGTAATTTATCTATACTAATATGATAAAGAGAAAACATTTTTTTGTCAGTTTGCACCCTAAAGGTTCCGAAACCGATTAGAAATATTTCACTGTTGGAAAGCTACAGTATCCCCCAATAACATAGGCAATATTTTATCCGGGTTCGGGCAGTAGTTCCTACGACTGAAACCGCGGGAATACAGCCAGTCTTAGCTAAAACAATAACTAAGCAACCGTTTAGCTAAGCTTCCTAAACTCAGGTGCAAACTCGTGTACGGTTACCATAAATCAGAGATAAAATCCGCTCATTTGGATTCACATTTTGGCGCGAACTTGGCTGGTGGCACTATCGTGCATCGTAACTCGATCCCCCGGTGTCGGGGGGACAAACGACCACGAAATATTACCCCTTTTTTACCAAAGGTGGTAAAAAAGGGTGGTATGGGGGATGCAGATTTTTTTAGAACAATAGAAGAGAATTATCTCTTGAAGAGCTCGTGGCTAAGTCAAAGCCGCGCGGATCGATCGATCATAAGGTTAAACAACGCTTGGCGCGGTCGGTCCGTGGATGGGTGACTATCTTGTCATAACGAGTTCTTCCGTGTTTCGGAAGGCACGATAAACTGGTGGTTCGGCTGTCGTTACGGGTAGTCAGAAGCCGGAAAGACTGACAACCAGTTTACAAGGGGTACCAGGTTGCCCGGGTAGCTGGGTTGTGGAGGTCAGACAGGCAGTCGCTCCATGTAAAACACAGATTCTCAGCTGCATCCGGTTAGACGGAAAAGGCTTGGCAGATGATGACAGGTTTACGTTACATGTGGATATTGCGGAAGGGGACGACCAAAGAAATGATGGAAGGATTGCGTGAAAGTCGATATGGCTAGGAAGAATGTTACTTGTGAGATGACGGAAAATAGAAGAGTGTGGAAGAAGAAAACATGCTGCGCCGTCACCAAATAAATTGGGATAAGGGCAGGGTGATGATGACAGGTTTAAGTTGCATATCACTACATAGTGTAAAAAATTGTAGCTTTCTCTGTCCCTATATCTCTAAGTATGCTTAAATCTTTAAAACAACACAACTGATTTTGATGCGGTTTTTAATAGATATAGTGTTTGAAGAGAAAGGTTTATATTTACAGCGTGCTTCTGCCACAGCCAGCTTCATGCTAAATTAAAAGCTAAACTATCTATTTGTTTGTTTGTAGCACGTTTCAAATCATATATCACGATAGTCCAGTTCGCGTGAAATTTAAAATGGCCATTAATTCCTGAAATTATATAGTCTACATTTTATACTAGCATATGAAGTGGTTTCGTTCGAATTATGGCTAAATTCTAAGAGCAATTTTAGACCAATAAGCATCCGTTAAACGTGTCGACAGCTCCATTTAGCTTTAAAATCAAGTTGTAACTCAAGAGTTTAAATGCTAAACTAAGTTCTCTTTACACTAATTGAATGGTGAAATATTTCCTATCTACACTAATACTGTAAAGATGAAGAGTTATCTTGCTTGAACATGCTAATCTTATGAACTACTGCCATGCGATTCTCTAACTGACACATCATAGATGACAACAACGACGACCTCACAAATGACAAGCTTTTCGGTTTGAAGGATAAAATCGAAGGCGAAGTCGTCGTTGTCGTCGAAGGCGAGGATGATTTTTCATATATTTGGATCCATATTTTAGTTCTATGTCGCGCCGTCAACATCGTTGAAGCGCTGCGATCGCGCACTTATAGATGTTGCAACGATGATTTCTTGGTGATGTTTGCGTTTGAAGATGTTTTGCGTTAGAGAATCACCCCCCAGGTCCGATTTGAATAAATCTTAATGGCGTCGAGTGTCGGCGGCGCGCGATGTTCCACGGGCTCCTCAAAGAGAGTCAGCAAACCCCAGCGGGGCCCACTAGGGCCGGAGCCTGCCGGGTCTGCGGGTTCTACGCAAGTAGTTACCGCGGCCGTGGCACACAAAAGGCTCTCGAAAGAATACGGTGGGTTTTAGTCAGTAAAAGTCTGACACTACCTCACGCTGTCACCCACAGCGGGAGGGGCCATCTGATGATTTCCAATCGATAAAAAAAGGCCTATTGTCAGCCACAACGGCTTTTCACATATAAAGAGATCAGCCAGCTGCGCCGGACATATATTATAGTGCACGCACATTTGCACAGACATAGGTGCACTCCCTATTCCCTCTCTCTTAGGCCGATGGGACGGCAATCCGACACGACCGGAGAGAGATCAGGCACAGGACCGACATTAATGTGCTCTCCGATACACAGGTGTATCAATATAGACCAAAGAGGCAGTGAAAAAATCTTACAGCGTTAGATAGCCCATTTATCGAGAAAGGTTATATAGGTTACTTACCTGCTTGCACTGAGTAAGTAGTTCCCAGGGGATACGGGTGAATACGTTGGCGGAAGCTAGTCCTAGCGTAGCTATTAATCTATACTTAATATTATAAAGCTGAAGAGTTTGTTTGTTTGTTTGAACGTGCCAATCTCAGAAACTATTGGTCCGATTTGAAATTCTTTCAGTGTTAGATAGTCCATTTATCGAGGAAGGCTATAGGCTTTTTATCTGACTTTTTATCTCGGCGCGCCGAGTTTTTCCCACGGAATGCGGGTGAAACCGCTGGCAGAAGCTAGTATGTATAATACGCAGACAAAATCACGGCACATAGCTTGTGTATGAACAAAACAACAGTGACATATTTATATCTATCGGATAAAACGGCGAGTGAATTAAATCGTAAATATCCCAGTATTTATGTTAAGGGAATGCTTTTAGTCTGATTGTTTGTTTTGTTTTAAAATTTCTACTGGATTTGCGTTGAGGATTACTTATGTACCTAATAAAATATAGGATTAATGGCAAAATTTGCATATATGATTGTATGTACCCGCTTTCACCCGCTTCTCGACGGTACTTCAGAGTAATAAGTTCTATAAGTATGTTGATAGTCTGATATACAAACTATGTTACTGCTAAGTACCATCAAAATTCGTCCAGTAGTTTTAACCTGAACGAGTAACAAACACGCATACGCACATGGTCTCAACCTATCGTATCTATACATAAATTAAAACAGTAAAAAAATCGTGTCTGTACATTAAATACCTATTTTTACAAAACAAAATATGTAGGGTTATTAAGAAATGAAAAAATATATACAATATCTGTTTGTATGTTTGAAAGTTCGTCTGTTTGCACACGCTGATCTCAGGAACCACTGGAAGGATTTTGATGAAACTTGGCAGACATATAGCTTATATATCAGAATGATATATAGGCTACTTTTTATCCGGGTACGGGAAAAAGTTTCCCCGGGAAGCGGGCGAAGCCGCTAGCGGAAGCTAGTTTATAATATTAGTTGGATATAAAATAGGTGAGATAGACATTTATATTCTTTCTCTATACTTATAAAGCTGAAGAGTTTGTTTGTTTGAACGGGCTAATCTCAGGAATAATTGATCTGATTTGAAAAATTCTTACTGAGTTGGATAGCCCATTTATTGAGGAAGGCTATAGGCCACTTTTTAACCGGGTGCGCGCAGTAGTTCCCACAGGACGCGGGTGAGACCACTGGCGAAATCTAGTCTTAGCTATGTGGCATAAATAATTTTGTGATGATACAGTTAACTGTTACCTAAATACTTAAACCGATTACAACTCCATTCAGAATTGAGATACGACATAAAAGATAAAAGATACAGGGTTTTACCCGGATGCGAAGATTAGGTATTTCTCCCTGGGAGTAAGGAAAATCATGGGAAACGGTTTATGTTTTATGTATGTGTGTGTATTCAAATTAAAGCTATTTTCGGATTTTAGTGCGCAATGTATTTTCGACTTTATGTGCTTAGAAATAAGATACATATTCGTTTTAGTTTCCAGGAGTGAGATCTGTACCATCAATCTCAGCTGTTGCTTAATTACAAAGGGATGCATCTCCTCAACATTTTGCATTAATATGCAATATAAATCATACTAATTTGTTGTTTTGTAATGTTGTTTAGCTGTTTGTATGTTTGTATAATTTACTTGTAAGGGAAATCATCCTATATCATATAAATATAAATTAATTTGTTAAATCTTCCGCCCGTGTTCTCGTGTTCACTTCTTTTAGCTTTCATATAAAAATCCTACCCTACTTCCTACTAATATTATAAATACGAAAGTTTGTGTGGATGTATGTGTATGTATACGTTTTTTACTCTTTCACGGGTCGCGGGTGAAACCGCTTGGCAGAAGCTATCAATAATTATAGAAAAGACATTAGACAGTCTTTTACATAAATACAACATTGACACACATTGAACAAAAACTTCATATAAACCAGTATTACGATTCCTAGCCCCATACATCCAGTCCTCGATATTTCAATACATACTGAAATTGCAAGTTTTTGTTATTAGCATTTTATTGCAAGAGCGCGCTCCGCCATTTTTGTTTTTGTAAAACAAAAAAAAAGCGTTTTTCATTTTGTTCGTAGCGTTTCTTTGTTGTTTTCGAATATGGGATGTGTTGGGTTTCAGCCTGTTTACACTATCTACATTTTGTAGAGTTTTCAGTACAGTTAAGAAAAATATCTGAGAATGTAAGAATATTTTCAGTTTCGGTATATTTGATGTGCACTTTTTTGAAATCAAGAATTGTATTTGATTTTTTTCAAATTGCCGTTATGTCACCTGATGGTACCTAACTTATTATCTGATTTATTTTTTTGTTGGTAGTGTCCAAATACATTCAAAAGAGAACACTTCAGCCAATTTTGCAAAAGTAATTTTTCCAAAAAATGTAACTATTAAAAAAAAATTGTACCAAGTTTCTTCGGTAATTCGGTCAAGTATTTTTTATAAAACTTATACTTACACGTCCAAACTTGCACATAATAGAAGCCATGATTATTATAAGGTCGTTATTATAAAAAAATTGTTAGAAAATATCTAGACATTACAAAAATAGTTCCATTTAAACCAAACTCAATACTGTTATTTCCGAAAATAACATCATTTCTATCTAGGTAATATTTTAGGCCAATTATTCAGGCCAGAGTAAAATCTAGGTAGTCCTAGAAAAGCCTCACACCGGCTGACCTGAAAAGGAGTTAAATCTACTGAAATTGAAACCTTAAAACGTTTATCTTATATCGGGAAGGCGACATTGCGGGTATTGGCTTCAAGCTGTGAGATAGCAATTTTATTCAGGTCAACTTGTTTTAAATTTTAATGTGATTTGTAAAGAAACTGAGTTGTAAATGTGTAGTAAAATAACTCTGTCATAAAAAGAGATTTTTGTGTGGAAAAGGAGAGAGCTTTTTTATTCTGTTTTTTTTTTCTATATTACCCTTCCAGTGTCTTATAAATAGTTGCTTACATAAGTAGGTATTATCTTCTTTTTTAGGGTTCCGTACCCAAAAGGGTAAAACGGGACCCTATTACTAAGACTTCGTTGTCTGTCTGTCTGTCTGTCTCCAGGCTGTATTTCATTAACCGTGATAGCTAGAATGCTGAAATTTTCACAAATGATGTACATATATCCGTTGCCGCTATAACAACAAATACTAAAGATTACTAAAATTACTTAAAGATAATGGTACGGAATCCTTCGTGCGCGAGTCCAACTCGCAATTGGCCGGTTTTTTTTAAATCTTATTCGATTCCACCTCTTAGGCTTAACCTTTGACTTGGAGTCTAAAATTGTTATTAATTAAATAACAACGTACTTCCAATCAATATATTACAAACTCACTTTGTGAAATTGATTTCATAGTTACTTATACAATCAATATTGCTCTGAAAGCCTTAAAAAGGAAGCAATTGAAACATTTTAATTATCGAAGTGATAAAGTCTATGGCAAAGGTAGAAAGAGGCAATCTTGATCGAGGCTGGTTTGACGTGTGGTGCAAGGTATGAACTTTTGTTAGTCATTGACTATACTCATCATCTGTCTAGCCTTTTCCCAACTACGTTGGGGTCGGCTTCCAGTCTAACCGGATGCAGCTGAGAACCAGTGTTTTACATGGAGCGACTAACTGTGTGA
>NWSH02000571.1:5823273-5859405 GCA_002382865.2 Heliothis virescens
TTCTGGCTTCTGACTACCCGTAACGACTGCCAAAGATGTTCAAATGATAACCGGGACCCACTGTTTATCGTGCCTTCCGAAACACGGAAGAACTCGTTATGACAAGATGGTCAGCCATCCACAGACCGACCGCGCCAAGCGTTGCTTAACCTTATGATCGATCGATCCGCGCGGCTTTGACTTAGCCACGAGCTCTTCATTGACTATGTACTAACTTTTCTATATTAAAAAACAGTAGCTTCGGGCAGCAATTTGACCAAGATTACTTTATAGTTATAGTTACCCACCCTGGGTGTGTCCTACGTGAGCAAATCCACGGGAGCGCGATGAGAGGCAATCTGAAGCGAAGTAAAAAAAAATAAGCCATGTCGCGCCGTGCCGCGTCAAGTCACCTAGGCCACGTCCAAAGACATAGACGGTTTGTTCTTTTCTCGTCGGTAACTGTCAATTGTTTTACAATGCTCGTATGAACAGAGCGTAGCTACTCGGATTTAAAGTGCTCTTACAAGTGCATAGTGGTCAATAGCTCTTGAAAAAATCGCTGTCAGCTTATGAGTTACGCAATGACAAAAATAAAAATTTGCTAATTGAAAGTTAAAACAGCGGTAATTTCTCTCTTTTACTGTAGGTATATTTTGAAATACGACTCATAAATTCATTGGAAATAATAATGTGATCCATCAAGACTATAAAACCAAGCAATTATCTTGGTATTTTCACATAAAACCTTGTAGTAAACTATTTAAGACCCATCGAGTGGTGGGTTAGACATTATTTTGTGCTAGAAAAACAACGACGCACTTTTGAAAAGACATTTAAAATAAAACATACTATATACTTAACAGAAAACTTAAAAATATGCAAAAATAAAACTTTCTCCTTAATCAAAATTAGGAGATACCAATAGCCTTTCTTGATAATGTGCTATCGAACACTGAGATTTTTCAAATAGGTCCAGTAGTTCACGAGCTTAGCACGTTCAAACAAACAAACTCTTCAGCTTATGATATATTTTTCAAAATACGTATTAAAATTGTTTAATTGAAAAGCTGAAATATATTATATTTACATACTTACATAATATAATGTGTCGTAATAGTTCTCTGGTGCTTCTAGTGTTGCTACAGTTAAATCAAATAATTTGTACCAAAGCATATTGTATAGTGTAACGAAAATTAACATTTAAATTAAGTTCAGCTTTATTTAGGGTCGGCGCACATTTGCGATTTGTTTGTCGTCTTTTGTATAGTGTTGTATAATATGATACCGCTATTAAATAATTTTGGTGTTACTAGTAATGGTTAACTTTGATATTAGTATGTTATTATGAATTAGATATCTGCTAGATATTACTTATGCAAAAAAAACTAGTATTTAGTGTAGAAAAGTTGTTTTAAACACATTTTTTTTAGTTTTTGTCACAAATCCTAATAAAATAGTTATATTATTGAAAAAAATATATAATTCCATAGTTTTTGCGACAAATGCGAAAGTGTTACAGATACGAACATCCATTAATTCTAACAAGCTTTGCATATACAATACTAGCTTCTGCCAGCGGTTTTACCCGCGCCCCGTGGGAATTACTCGGTGCACCCGGATAAAAAGTAGCCTATAGCCTTCTTCGATAAATGGACTACCTAACACTGAAATATTTTTTTAAATCGGACCTGTAGTTCCTGAGATTAGCACGTTCAAATAAACAAACTCTTCAGCTTTATAATATTAGTATAGACTAGTAGGTTTTTCATAAAAATACATAAAAAAAATTACGTTTTTTTGTGAGAAAAACAATTTATTCCACAAAGACTACGACCAGTAGGTACCCAGCAAAGCAACATAATGCTTAAGCGAGCTAGAAAATAAAATACATGAGACAAGGCATTTTCTATACATTTTAATGTGTTTGCCGTATTCACTATAAACAGCTATTGTATACTATTGTAGCAATGCTTAGTTTATTGAATAAACTATCTTTATACAGAGTAAACTAATAGAAAGTCTTTGTTTTTGCTGTTTTATATAGATAACTAGATTTTTATAGCGTATTTTATTTCTAACTACACAGTGTATGAGTTTTGATTTTTTTTAACTAACGATGCAAAAAGAGGAGTCTTCTTCTTATCGAGTGAGCTGCAGGTTTAATCACCTAACAAGCCCTAGTGTCAGAGTTTTCTCAAATCCGCCTGACGGCCTCTTACGTGGATTTATATACGACTGCTACTGAGTAGCATTCGAGGACGCCGGCTTTACGTGTCCTACCAGGCACGTGGGTGTAACACCGCCAACTTCCAAACTCCAGGCTGCTTTGTGAAAGTTTCTAAAACCCACAAAGCGATTTCGGCCTGACCCGGGAATCGAACCCGAGACCTGTGATCGGTAGTCGCGCTATGCGACCACTAGACCAACGAGGCAGTTAAAAGAGGAGTGGTGTTATAAGTTTGAATGGTTTGTCTCTAACTGTGATAGTTAGTTATTAAATTGATCAACCGTTTTGGATTTGCGTTTTTTTAGTTGCACGCTGGTTTTGGCTTGAATTAGATTAAGCTTGAAGCAAGATTTGTGGTTTAATTTTTTTTTAATATTTTAACTAAAATTAAAAGAAACTCGATCACCAAAAATGTAACATTAACAAGTCTCTGTACTCTCACGTCGTACCGCTTTATTTTAACCTAAGAAACCGATAAAATACTTAGTGGTATCACGACATGAAAGTAGCTAACGTGCGCGAGCCTTATGAACAATTTCGCGCATTCCTCAAGAACTAACCGAGCAATAACAGACAACTAGAAATTCTGTCTTAGTGCAATTTGTGGCAATTTTATAGGTATTGTTACTGTAAACTTAAAGATAGGTCACAGTTGTAGCGAGTAGCGATTTCGCGCTCGCGCCACGGTGCAAAAGGGTGCGTTTAAAATTTTACATAGAATGTCAAAATAATGCTTAAAAATTTGATTAAACAAAAACGGTAATTGATGCTAAAGAATTCTTGCAAAAGAATCACCACGCTTCCTCAAGATTACAAGGCGGATTGGTGATTTAAGACTTTCAAGTTCAGATTTCCTCGTGATGTCTTCATTCATTCTTAATTCAGTCTTTGATGTCCTAAATACCTACGCTTAGAAAGTACCTATATACGTATAATTTAGAAAAGTTACATTACTTTATAATTAGTGATGGTCCTCATGTTATGTAACTTCTTCTTATTATCGAGTGAGCTGCAAGTTTAATCACCTGACAAGCCCTAGTGTCAGAGTTTTCTCAAATCCGCCTGACGGCCACTGACGTGGAATTATAACTACAACTGCTACTGAGTAACAATCGAGGACGACGGCTTTACGTGCCCTCCCAGGCACGGGGGTGTAATACCGCCAACTTCCAAACTCCAGGCTGCTTTTTATGAAAGCTTCTAAAACCCACAAAGCGATTTCAACCTGGCCCGGGAATCGAACCCGAGACCCGTGGCACGGCAGTCGCTCTATGCGACCACTAGACCAACGAGGCAGTTTTTAACTTATTCTTAACTTATTCTATTTGTATCTTTTTATAGGCAATTTATTTTAAAAGTTTAAAATACAGGTTTAATTCTTGAACTTTAAACTTTTGAAACCAAATTGCCCGCTAACAGTATAACCTCGGCTTACTTCACAACTAGACAGACAAAGGCAATTCGCGCTCAGCCTAATGTTAAGCAAACACGATGTTTGTTATTGCTAGTTAGTTTAAATTGCATTCCCTCGAATTTGCATTTTTAAATTTATTTTGCATCAACATGATAATCTTTTTGCGATTAAACTTCGTGCAATCGCGTACAAAAATATTGATGGCGTCCTAGTCGATTGCCGGCCACGGCGGCTGTTCTCATATAAGGAGATCAGCCAGCTACGCAGGACATACACATATTATAGTGCACAAGCATTTGCGCAGACACAGGTGCACTCCCTATTCCCTCACTCTCATAACCCGATGGGACGGCAATCCGACACGACCGGAGAGAGATCAGATTGATCTCACAAAAATATTACTAAAACACTGTATAAGGATATTTTTTTTGCACACCACGACACATCGTTTTATTTAATGTCTTCGAATTAATAAATACTTAGCTGGGTAAGTAGGATAGTCCTCGCGATTATCAATTTTGAACGGATCGACAATAGGCATGACGACAGGGTAAAAAATAAGCAAATCCATTTAGTCCGTAATTTAGATTATTGCAAAATATTGGACACGTATTTTTTGTTTTTGAAATACTATAAATAATAACTAAGATAATGAGTATTAAAGGCCATGACGTCACGCCTATGCAAAAATCGTACGTAGGCGTGACGTCACGCACAATTTCAACGGTCTATAACTTCGTCATTATCTGTTTAGATGAAAAACAAAAAATACGTATGCAATATTTTTTTATAATCTAAAAGACGGACTAATTATTTTTTTTTAGTTGTCATACCTATTTTAGCGGACGGTTTGGGAGTAAAATATTTTTAATAGTCAAAGTGCTTGAGTTTTTTAACATACAAATATGTATATAAATACATAACCTATAACTACAAATGCCAGCAGGTCAATTTACCTGAATTTGTGAAACTTTACCAATCGAACATTAACCTTCCACTATCTCACACAAAGAGACAGAGGTAGGTTGATGAACAAGCATCTGTGCATATATAATTTACTTCATACATACTACGATTGTAACGCGAACAATACATCCGTGACCACATACAGACATACCCACATACAACTCATACATTAATATCTATCCAACCCTAAACAGCACGTTTTCAATTACCGCGTCCACTAATATTTAATGACACGGATGCGGTGGGGTCCATTCGACCGATTCGTTATGTAAACTGACGAGTAGGGTTGAAATAATCATTTAACCTGTTTAAGCGTGTATTGTTGCCAGATAAAGGTTTTTACGCTTCTTGTATTTGGTTTGCGAATAATATATCTTGTATTTGGTACAGATTTTCATTTATTTCAAAGGATGATAAAAACAGTCCCGTGTCTTCCTTTAATGTGAGTTTTTGTCCGTAACAAATTTTATCCAAATTAGTTCAGTGGTTATTCTTCTTCTTATCAAGTGAGCTGCAGGTTTAACCACCTGACAAGCCCTAGTGTCAAAGTTTTCTCAAATCAGCCTGACGGCCTCTGACGTGGAATTATAACTGCGACTGCTACTGAGTAACAATCGAGGACGACGGCTTTACATGCCCTCCGGCTTTACATGGGCAGGGTGTAACACCACTACAAACTCCAGGCTGCTTTTGTGAAAGCTTCTAAAAACCACAAAGCGATTTCGGCCTGGCCCGGGAATCGAACCCGAGACCCGTGGCACGGCAGTTGCACTATGCGACCACTAGACGAACGAGGCAGTGGTTATTAATACACAGGATGCCATTTTACTGACAAAAAAAAAATAAGTTAAAGAAATCTGCTCCAAAATGACCATAGGAGTCATCTAATAATTTGGATCGCCATACTTGATGCCATCATGCGACTGGATCGAGTGAGGAATGAGTATATAAGAGGAAGTTTGAAAGTGGCATCGGTAACTGAAAAATTATGCGGAAACCGGCTGGCATGGTATGGGCATGTGATGCGGAGAAGTGAGGATCATGTTGTGAGGAAGGTTTTGAGTATGAATGTAGATGGATATTGCGGAAGGGGACGACCAAAGAAACGATGGATGGATTGCGTGAAAGTCGATATGGCTAGGAAGAATGTTACTTGTGAGATGACGGCAAATAGAAGAGAATGGAAGAAGAAAACATGCTGCGCCGACCCCAAATAGATTGGGATAAGGGCAGGGAGATGATGATGACTTGATGCCATCATAAGGGAAGTATTCTTCATCTCCATCATAGGAGCCATCTTCTATGATAAAGAATACTTCCTTCTGCCAGTTGAATAATGAACATCGTTTAGTAAAAAAAATCATTAATATTCTGTTAATGTTTTACCGCCAAAAATGGCGATTTAAAAATCCTGATCAATGGCGACCATAAGAGTAAAATGTCAAAGTTATCATACCATTGTACAAGTTATCATACGTGATTGATACCCGCAACTCCTCATAGACCCAGTTGAAAACCAGCGTCAGGCACTATGTGTCTGGCATTAATGCTGAACTCTATTTGGTCTATTTGGCACAACCATTTCTTTTATTGTTTGTTTATTTTATTTTTTTGTTATTTTATTCATTTTTATGTCATGTGTGGTCTGTGCCAATAAACGTATTTTCTTTCTTTCTTTCTACCAGAGCTGCTGATTTTGTTAGGTACACCAGATAATCCAGAAAGATTTCAACATACTAATAAAGGTTATCCCAAATGTTTAAAGCGATAAGAACAAGTTATTTTATTATAATGTCTACATAAAGATTTGGGGGCGCCGAAAACAATTTTCTTAGTCACTTGAAACCCCTTTTAATGTGTCTTTGGCACAACGCAAAAGTGTGTCCAGAAGTATCATTACTCATTGTTTAATTAACTTGAATAAAAAATGTCTGCTGCGTTAAAAAAACTATTTTTAGGGTTCCGTACCCAAAGGGTAAAACGGGACCCTATTACTAAGACTTCGTTGTTTGTCTGTCTGTATGTCTCCACGCTGTATCTCACTAACCGTGATAGCTAGAATGCTGAAATTTCAAAAATGATGTATTTCTGTTGCCGCTATAACAGCAAATACTAAAAAGTAAAAAAAATAAAATATTAAGGGAGGTCCCCATACAATAAACCTGTGAAACTTACAACTTTGTTATTCATATATTTGTATTAAAAACCAAGTTATTGTTTGCTGTCCGAAAAAATGTTAGTATTTTGGCTAGTTGTAGGTAATAGATACGTAAATTTTTCATATATAATGGTACGGAACCCATCATGCGCGAGTCCAACTCGCACATGGCCGGTTTTTTTCTTTATTTACTTTATTAATCTTTGGTTTACCATTTTCGGAAGGAAGGCCTATTAAATTCCCGTCCCATGTGTAATTTGTTCTCTTTCAGAGCAATTAGAAGCCAGAAAATCTCCAACTAGTCTTACCAAGTCAGTTGTCCAAGTAACTGGGTTGAGGAGGTCAGATAGGCAGTCGTTCCATGTAAAACACTGGTATTCAGCTGCATCAAGTTTCCCTGGAACATGATGTGTGAACAGGCTAGGTATTATGATGTGGTCTATGTTGGAGCACGTTTGCTTAGAAGTAAACTTTTCACTCTTGACTTATAAGACTCCCAGGTTGTAGTTATCAGGAAAAACAGACTCTGACAGTGAATTCCACCCTTTACGCAACATTCCACCGGTGTTCAGCACTGTGATGGACACAAATGTGTCTGTCTGGACTACCTACTCCTTTCGCTCTAACAAACAATAAAAAATTGCATGCGAACATTTTTAAAATGTCCGAATTTTCACGAACAAGTGTGCGCGATCAAAAGCAATTTTGATGGAATGTCGCCATTTGATTTTCAAGTTTAATTTTAAACTTCTGCCACTACATTTTAATATGGTCAAATAAATAAGTATTGTTATCATTATTTCCGACACTAAAACCGCCCATTCATTAGCTTATCTTGTTCTAACAAAATCTTACGTCCCCTATTAACATTAAATGTTCGTGAATGCCAGCATAAAGCCGTTACAACTGTGATATGGTAAATATATTGAGACTTTCAACTTTGTTATGTGCACTCTGTTTTAAATTAGGTACTTTTAAAATAGAAGTACTGAACTTAGAAGTATTTAGTAGTGATATAAATATTATTCTTCCCTCACCTAAGTAGTGTTCTTCAATACAGTTTTGATTTCTTAAAGTTTTCTGAAGATGAAAATTTCTTACGGCATAGACACACAATCATTTTGACAGCGATGAGGACCAATTTTTTAGTTTATAAATCTTTTAGTTTCAGTTAGTCATAGTCAGAAATGTAAGTATGGGTATAATTTCTGAACCTAGAACTGCGACATGTCCTACCCTGAGCCACTATAACATTTAACAATCTATTTAAAAAAAAAATCTATAGCTAATTAGTTCATAAAAACCTCTTAATTATATAGTACATCTAAGCTACTGCACACTGAAAACTTTTAGTCGTTTCGTAGTTTGATCGTACTTTATAATTAGTATGGAGATAAATGGTAGTTAGTACATCATATTACCACGATCAAGTAAGGCTGTTAAAAAAGTGTGATTTAATTCAAGCAACTATCGGCCGATAGTTCAGTCTGCAGTGTGCAACGTTTAACCTACAGTTAAATTGCCGATGTACTGAAACTTCAGTCTAGAACTTTGGGTCTAAGCTGATTAAGTGAACACTATATTATTATTTGCATAGTGAGCTCCTTGCACGGCTCTCGTTCAGGTAAGTTTTGTCGCCTACTCCTGCCAAAGCTTTGCAGTTTGAAGGGTATTTCCATATTTGAGAGGTCGTTATGATGACAAGGAGAATTTGGCAGTTTGAGCAGTTTCTAAGACTTGAGGGTGTAGTTATTGGCACTTGTCTTGGGAAATGTTAGCTTCTTCTGTGATTTGACCCGAATCTGGAGATCAGTTAGCTGCGCAGGACGTATTAAGGCGCGGCCCCACCGCGGTGCATGCTGTGCACGGGCACGCGGCGCATTTTAGCTGCGTGTATTCATTTGTTTGACAACGTGGGTCTACGTTTCCACTGGAATACACGAATATGACACACGACTATGTATAGCGTGGCACGGCGCACGGAGAGGCTACGCTGCGATAAGTGAGCTGTACGTAGTCGACGGTCATATTCGTGTATGGAGTACACCCACGTGGAAACGTAGACCCACGTTGACAGCGTTGAGCTATGTAACCGCCTATTCGAGCAAGCCACGCATGTATCAATGACGTAAATTCGTGCGTAGCCTCTCCGTGGGTTGCAGTGGACACAACCACATACATTTTCTTCCAAAGCGAAGCTTAATACACGTGCGTAGTCTCTCCGTGCACTGCGGTGGGGCCGCGCCTTTATAGTATGCGCGTTCGCTTATAGTTCGATGGTATGGCAGTATGGCACGACCGGAGAACTCCCGGCTGCTTTGTGGAAGTTTCTTTAAACTCAAAAAGTGATTTCGACCTGATCCGGGAGTCGAACACAAGACCACATGCGCTTTGCAAACACTACACCAAAGATACAGTTATAATATTTAATAAAAGTGCAGTAACTAGTGCCATATTTCAATCTAAACCCCTATACGGTCATAAACGAACAACCCAAATTCGAAAAAACAAAAAGTACATAATCGCACTATCACCAAGTCCTGTAGTTTTCATATCGCGACATAATCCTGAAAAGACGAAAGGAAAATAATATTTCCATAACATATCCCTATGTCAAAGTACGGAAACTTTTGACAGGATAAAAACCTCAGCGGTGATAAGTTTTGCAAGCCAAGTTAGTTTTAGGCTGAAATCATAAGTATAGCGTAAGCGGAATATTATAGAATAATTAAATAAAAACCGGCCAAGTGCGAGTTGGACTCGCGCACGAAGGGTTCCGTACCATTATCTATGAAAAAAGTACAATAGGAATGGTCAAGTGTGAGTTACTTAAGTTGCACATTATGTCTAATAGATGGCGCTACTAGTATAAAATTTTGCAATTAATTAATATAAATCTTAATCATTTTTTTTTAATTTTTAGTATTTGTTGTTATAGCGGCAACGAATATACATCATTTGTGAAAATTTCAGCTTTCTAGCTATCACGGTTAATGAGATGCAGCCTGGAGACAGACAGACACACAGACAGACAGACAACGAAGTCTTAGCAATAGGGTCCCGTTTTACCCTTTGGGTACGGAACCCAAAAAATGCACAAATGTCATGTTTTTATTTTCCTGAAGTAGTTTCTTAAATTACTCCATATTTGGTCATACTAACGGCCAGTTTCATAGGTTCCAGATAAAGTTCTAGATTACTATCTGACAGTAAGTGCCATAGAAATGTTTTTAATTTTGATTACTTTTCTATGGCATGAGCTGTCAGATAGTTATCCAAACTCTATCTGGCACCTCTGAAACTGGGCCTAAATATGTATATATGGTCCCAGCGCTTTCACGTTGGTGGATTTTACGCTCCATTTCTCTCGCAACCTTAACATTGTCATCTCACATTTCTTAAACAATTTTGAATGTATTTCTGCATTTGTACCTAACCTAGTAAACCTGGAGAATTTTCTAGAAACAGAAACCTTTTCCTATTATTTCTGCGTTTTCCTACAAACTTTCTATATCAAAGGCTTGAATAAACAATACATAACGAACAAACTCGCATATTCGCTTGTCGGTCAAGCAATCCGCTACGCCGCTCTGACGACGCTACCTTGAAAACTATTAACAGCCCCCAGGCGATTTTCAACTCTACCGCCAAAGTTATAAGACTTTCTTTCAGTTTTCGCCCCCCCTTGTGTATCATTGTGTATTTTATTTTTTCCTTCAGTGTCTTATCGAAGGGTCATGGATTCCGTACACATGTATGTTAATGTTGGTAAGCTTGTTAGATGATTTTGGGTGTTATTTTGCTTGCTAGCTTCTGCCAGCGGTTTCGACCGAATTCCGTAGAAACTACTTCATGTTAGTCGACAAGAAGTAGCTTATAGCCTCCCTAGATAAATGCGATAACTTTATGGGATTCATAGCTCCTGAGATTTGCTCGTTCAGGCAAACAAACGTACAAACTCTTCAGCTTATTGCAGCATTATTTTTTCTTCAAATAAAATTGGTTTGCGTCTATAGAGCCAAATTTTAGCTCCAGGTACCTGAAGGATCTTTCCAAAGGTATATATACCTATAAAGTAAATAAAATTAACTGTCTCCATGTCGTATCGTCAAGTCTACTAACCCTACACGGCTTACGGTTAAACCCTCCCGATGGTTTCTGACAAGAGTGACGTTATATGGGGTAACGTGCCCGGCTTAAGGGTTAACACTGCCTCCTAGCTGACATGGCTGTGAAATTTCGATCCGGGAATCGAACCTGAGTCTAGTATAGATTACTGTTATTGGCAATTTAGATTTAAAACAGTCTGCAAAAATCTTTATCTAAAAGCGTTTTTAGACTAGTGGATTTTCCGCGCGACAACGCTTGGCTCGGACGACTGACGACCGCAAACTAACTGTTTTTACTGAAAAATATTTTTTTATTATCAGTGTCATAAGAGAAGAACTTTTCTTCAATTTTCACTGTGTTTAAATTGTTAAGGCTTTTGAAATATATTCTATCCATTTAAAACTTAACGCTACGAGCAAGCAACCCCGGCTTCGCTTGAGTACACCGCAAAATAACAGTATATCTCCACTATTAATGAATGCTGTAACCCATATAAACCGCATTAAAATCTGTTGCGTAGTTTAAGCATAAGATTTAAGCATGCATAGGATATAGGGACAGACAAACCGACTTTGTTAAAGCTTGGAACTTCATTCCTTTTGAACGCCTACATTTTTCCAGTTAATCCTCTTTGACGCACCTAATTGCTGTAAAATCTCCATGTCAGTGTGTATTCACAAAACTCCGTGCAAAGTTTTCTTTGTAAGAAAAAACCGATACAACTTGTATGAAGTTTCACTCGGCATACTCGTAGTTTTATTTTTTTGTCGGCAACACTGACGGTCTTTGGTATTCCGATACTTTTGGTATTCATCTTAACTTTGTATGATTTTCATTTAGCATATGGATATTGTATGTTAAAAGGGCCATAGAATAATTTTATTGCCATTACTATTGTTTTATAACTGTTCCACATGATTCCACACGTCTTGAGAGCACTAAGTTTCATCTGGATAAAAATAGCTTAAGTCCTATCTCAGGCTCTCGACTGTCAGAGTAACATTTAATTTAAATCTAAACTAATATCATAAAGCTGTAGAGTTTGTTTGTATGTTTGAACGCGCTAATCTCAGGAACTACTGGTTCGATTTGAAAAATTCTTTCAGTAGTTTCAGTTTCTTTGTAATAGGGTGACCCTATTACTAACTATTTTGTCTACAGTAAAAGTAAGTATGGTAAAGTAAGTATGGTAAAAGGGTACGGCACCCTAAAAAGCAAGACAGTAAAACAAAATAACATACACCAACGCTTAACGCATTAAACTCTAAGTAGGTGTCAACACTCGATTGGAACATCTCATTACTCTTTCCAAGAAGGATCGGCGAAAACACCTACTTACCTAGTAGGGAAACTTCCTAGGCGGATTCAACTACGTAGGCGACGATTGGGGACGATTCTCGAAAGAGCCTTGAAAGTTAGTTTGTTTTCAGAACTGGGTAAATGTATGTGAATGTTTTTGTAGTCAGAAGTCAAATTCGATACTCAAAAGTGAATCATTAGAATCCTTTATTTGCTTCAATTATTATGTTGCAAATGTACAGACAACAGCAGTTCACGGTACTTACCCGAATCTGTCAAATTTTACCAATCAAACATTAACCTACCACTATTGTGATAAGGTTGAAAATCTATTGCAGAAATTTGACAGATTGTGGTAACTCGATGTGCTGTCGTCTGTACTAAAATATAAGGGAGGATTTATTAAGCCAGTAATATATCAACAAAAACATTGCGTCAGACAATTCTTATAATTTGTCTCAGTAACCAAACAAGGCAAACCTTATTTATCAAGCTTAATTAAATACCTTTCAATCTCATACAATTAACGAACTCGACATTGATAACCTCAAAAGAGGACATTGTATTAAATACAAAGGACATAATCCCCTTTAATTTGTATCAAGATATGCAATGGGAACCAAAAATATAACTTTTAATCTCATCATAAATAAGGTCCTGCCTTTCCGGTTGCCAGTTAAAATTAAATACCGAATAAATTACTCCGAAGATATGAGCAAAGAGATCAGAAATCGAAGACCGCATCTGTCAATTACTGTGGCCGCTTTTAAAGATTCAGTAAAAAATAAAAAAACAAAGATGGCGGAGCGGCCGTCCCGCCAAAACAAAATGGACGAGTGTGGTAGCGTTCGAACGTCAATAAGTTGGATTTTTTTTATATGTTTTTGGTTCCATTCATGTTTGGTTCGCGCATAAACTGTGGTAAAGTTCGGTGTCGGCACTAATAAATGTGTGGTACAGATTTTTACTTTGAATCGGAGTGTGAAAAAATGCTACTGATATCTATAAAGTTTGTTAAGAACAAAAGAATCGGTTGCATAACTTGCATACTATTTATATCTATTAAGAAAATATTATAAAGCTAAAGCGTTCGTTTATTTGCTTGCCTGATGTATGTACCAATTTAAATAGATTTTTCAACATTACGCGGAATAATTTCTACGGGCCGCCGGTAAAACCGCAGATAGAAGCTAATATTAAAAGATATGATATTCCAAAATTAATTATATAAAGAAGTCAAGACAGAAAAAAAGACAACGGAATAAATCATTTTTTTAAAGCGTGCTCTTAGACCAATTTTTCCGACTTTTATCTGTCTCTCTGTCAACAACTTCTTCTACATAGTTATGACATAGTTATACTGAAAACTTAGTTACAGATTGAAAAAAAAAGTTTCAGAAACATGTTAATTTTGATAATAATATAATCAAGATAAAATCAAAACAACATAAGCTCAAAAACGAAAGTTGCAAGTACTTATTTAATTATGTAGGTACCTTGATATTATTACATTTCAGTGCAGTGAACATTATTCGTAGCAAACATTCATTTATATAGCTGCCCCGGGCTTCGTGTGGCGGTAATCATTTGAAATCAGATATTTTGATGAATGACTAGATGGGCCATTACTTTATTCACTTTTATTCTGACGTTGCAATATTGGAGGGTTCTTTATATGTTATACGAGAAGATATTGTAGTTAAGAAAGCTTCTTTAGTTACAAACAGTTGTACAGACGACAGCAGGTGAACGTATACGAATCTGTCAAATTTTGCCAGTCAAACATTAACCTACCTCCATTATGATAAGGTTGAAAATGCAGATTGTGGTAACTTGATGTGCTGTCGTCTGTAGATTATGTAAACATACTAGTAAAACCGGTAAAAAGACAACCAAACAAATTAGAACTTGTGTCTTTTGTTTATCTTGATTTGTGGTTAATTTAACATCAGTTTTTTAACTTTGCCTATATTGGAACATTTAACTATTTATTTAATTACAAATAAAATCCATCAGTAAAGTACTTCATTGTGTTTTTTTTCCAAAAGTGCCAAAAACAAGAAAAATAATTAGAAACGATACAAAACATCATATTTCAATAACTAGCTGCAACGTAATACCATCTGATGAGCCTACGAGATATAATAAGATGTTCATATCTTTAGATATGATCTCTATATTAAAATTGGGGAGCGTTGGTAGAATGCAAAATAGGTGTTTATTTATTTTTATTATTATGTATGTGTTATTGCAAAACTGCAGGGGTTATAATTATGTTGGTTTGTTTCATTTATTTTTTCAAATAATTCTCTCAGTTTTACAAAAATATAGTTGAAGTTTAGGTCCAAAAAGTTCACAATTTTTTAATGTTTTTTCATTTTTCTTAGTTCGTTCTATATCATTCAGTTTGATTTGTCGAATACAAATAATAAAACAGTGAGTACGAGAAATCACGTCCTCCATAGGAGACTCGTTACTAAATTGACAAGATAGCTAATAACTGAAACGGCTGAAACGATTTCGATGACATGTCTTACAACTATCGATGGTACATACACCAGCTCTCATCTGAAAAAACACAACGAAATCGGCAAACAGACACACAGATCAAACTTATAACATTTCTCTCATACATGTGAACATAATTCAAAAACAATATTAAATTTTTGGTGACCCCAAAAAGTCATCGATTAAAATACACATTTTTCAATCAAAGACACATTTTTTTTCCTATTTTACAAAATAACACAAATTGCATACAAGCAGAGCCTGGAATCAAAGTATAGTGTCGTCATATTATTTTTCTACAACATCAACGTAATGGCAGGTCTTTGACTTGTTGAAAACCCTCCGGATAGTGGAATAGAATATGTTCAGTTCAGTTAAGTCTTTTCGTGTCTGGATTTTTATGCTCTATGAATGATGAGCAATTTTTGTGTAGCGTGACTAATTGAACTAGTTTTATATATGTTAACGGAAATGTATGTAATCCGTCGTTGTATACAAATCCTAGGAAATGTATGTAATTCCTAAAATAGCCCGGAAATGTGTGAAATAATTTATATTAGACACATTTCCTAGGAAATCTATACATTTCCTAAATAGCAATCGGAAATGTGATTTTTGACGCTTTAATTAGTAAGATAATATGAAAATGTTATATGGCACTCATTTAACGGAGCAGTCGTGATTAGCAGTTACGTGTGGGCAGTAACAAATCGGAATTTGTTGGTAAGAAATCTCATTCTAAGCAATTCTATAAACAATGAGGTAGTAAAATGCAAGCAAGCAGGCAACATGCAATCAAGCATGCATCATGCAGCAGGCATGATTTCTGTCATGGCTCCGGCGCTGCGGAGCTCCGGCGGTCCCACGCGAGTTTATCGTCGCAGATAGCTTTAACGCTCACCACCTTAGCTTCGGCTTGCTGGCCGGCAGAGCCGGCCAGCCTCAGCCGCGGTGGCGAGTGTTACAACCACCTGCTCCTCAACTCGCGGGCCGCCTCGCCCCTCCGCGCCTACGCGATTTTGAATTACACTCTAGGGGTAGGGCAGACAAGACTACGTGGAGTCGGATTTACAGCGATTCGTTTTTGCCATTAAAACCTAGTTTATGACAAACTTTTTATTACAGAAAGCCTTCTTTTTATACATTTCCTAATACGATATAGGAATTATATACAATTCCTAGGAAATGTATACATCTCCCAGGATATGTATCTATTAAATAATTTTTAAAACAATATTTTATACATTTCCTAAATAGCTTCGGAATTGTATACATTTCCTAGGAGTTGTATGCAATTCCTAGATTTTATACATTTCCGTTAACATATACATAGTGATGGATTATATCAGTATGTTGGTGTTTCTGTAAATATATATTCCAAATTAATTGAGAAAAGATGTTGCAGTTTACTCTGGACTGTAGAATTGAGCAAAAACGGAGTTGCGCACGAAGGGTGCGTTTTTTTTAAAACGGTTGTAATCTGAGAGCGCCATAAAATATTTATTATAATTTTCTGTACCTATTTTGTTGTATAGTGGCAACAGAAATACATAATTGAGTGTCTTACTGCCTGGTGACAGATTGACAGTCAAGTCTTAAGGTTGGCCTACATCTGGCAGCACGGAAAGCATAATGCCGATCGCCTCGAGGATTCCACCGCGTGCTATCGCATTATGCTTTCTGTCTCGGTCTAGCAAATGGCAGTTCTAAGCGACAGAAAGAGAAAGGGCGACGGAAAAAGGCGATTCCGTGCTGCCAGATGCAGGCCAACCCTTACGATACGTCCTATGTAAGCGATCTTAACAAAAGGTTGATTTTTCCGAAGGGTTTTGATAGCTTCGCATTTGTGTTCACGTAAATCCGCCCATGTAGGACGTCCCCTTAGCAATAAGCTCCATTTTACTCTTTCGACACGGAACCTCAGAACCCAAAAAACTACCACGTATACAAATTTTATTATTATAACAATATTATTCTTACACTCCAAAAATTACACTGTAGTTCATATAATAGGAGCCATTACATTTTTCACACCTGAGGCACTTAATGCTCGGAGATAATATTTCATCTTTTAGTACCGACTGCCTACATAAATTTAGCAAATGGAAAACAAGAATGCCTGCATACTATTTGAGTGTATTTATGAGTGTACTCATGACCATTTTTATTTTGAAACGGATTATGCCATGTTTTCATTTCAATTCATTAAAATATTGGCGCGAAGGATCGGGAACTGTGGAGACGAAATAGGGAGGGATTAGCCTAGTAGAAGGACAGTTATAAGTTGGAATTTTTTTTAGGTTACTATCTACTTGAAATTCTCACTACTAACATAAATATTTTTACTGAGAGTTTCCAAAAAAGGAACGATAATTTACTTTTGAGTTCGACTATGTAATTAAGTTGGTCTAGTGGTCGCATAGCGCGACTGCCGTGCCACGGGTCTTGGGTTCGATTCCCGGGTCAGGGCCGAAATCGCTTTGTGGGTTTTAGAAGCTTTCACAAAAGCAGCCTGGAGTTTGGAAGTTGGCGGTGTTACACCCCCGTGCCTAGGAGGGCACGTAAAGCCGTCGTCCTCGATTGTTACGCAGTAGCAGTCGTAGTTATAATTCCACGTCAGAGGCCGTCAGGAGGATTTGAGAAAACTCTGACACTAGGGCTTGTCAGGTGTTTAAACCTGCAGCTCACTCGACAAGAAGAAGATTAAATAATATGTCTGCGCCTTTAGCATAAATGTTTCGATATCACTATTTGTAATTCTACTAATTTTATCTCCAAAACCAAAGCTAGATATTATTTACCCTAAACACCGCAAATATTAACAAAGACATTCGTAAACAATAATGCTTTACTAAAATCACCAATCACAAAAACAATATTTATAATTAAAATATCAAATAACATAACACAAACTAACATAATTAACATGAAAATGAACACCAATTAATATGATCAATAACAATTTATTGCCAGTGTTGCCAGCTCCGCATTAAAATTCTGCCGCTACTAAAACATGGTTAAAATATTCAATTCCATTATTTGTAATTTAGAATGCAAATGGTAACAATCTGTACACTAGTGGTCAGCAAAACGAGTCAGCCTTTTTGTGGGCTTTCATGTAAATTTAATTCGGTGTGTGCTGGGCCGTTTTTTTTGGCCGTATATGTAAAATATGGACGATGGTGTATTTTGTTTGTTAATTTGCCAGGTAGTAGTTTTCTTATTAGTGTGGATGGTTTTATGTGAGATAGAATTATGATACTTAAGGTAGGTAAATGTTACTTTTATTGCGAACAAGTAACTGCATTTTCAGTAACATTTGAATTGCAAGAAGTTTCGGAATTAAACAAGGACATCAGCAATTACTTTGTGGTATATTATAACCGCGAAAGATAAAATCACGCCTCATATTGAATGTAAACTTATAAAAACTTATAACTTTCATTAGGTAAAATATGAAAAAAATATTTTGTATTTGTATTTCCCGCTTCTAGACGTCGCATTCACCTTAAGTATAATCAATATGAAAGTTTGTAGTTATTTGGTAGCAAAAACTGTATCTACAGAATTTTGAAAAGTAAAATTAGTTAAGTACTTTTTATGACAACAGTACATACATAAGTCAATATTTTTGGTTGAATATCATGTAAAAGTAGTATTATGATAATTAATGAAAAATAACAATTGCATTGTCTGTCTAAATACATATTTAATTTATGTTTGATTTAGCAACAGACACGAACAATTTAATGCACTTAAAATTCTATGCAATAACCAAAACCGCAAAACATTAATTATAACTATTTATATTTCATTCCACATACACAAACATTTTATATACCTAAGATCATTTAACTAACTGGAGAGGCATTACCGCACCCTCTGCCAAAGGTACAGACGACAGCACATCAAGTTACCGCAATCTGTCGAATTTCTGCAATCGATTTTCAACCTTATCGCAAAGGAGGTTAATATCCGATTGGTTTTTGACAGATTCGGGTAGTTTCACCTGCTGGCGTGTTACAAGACCCCGGTCATACTCGTAATTACGTGTGTGCGTCTTTGTGTTTATCAATTTTGTCGTGTATGTAACGATGTAATTGAAAAAGTGAAAGTCAAATTCGTTTATTGTATTTAGGCTTTTTAAATTAATAATTGTTAACGTTAAATACTTTTCTCTGCAATCGGGTAATTACATTGAACAGCAGCCCCAAAAACGCCCCTCTTTCAATGCATGAGTGAGCTATTAGTATTTGTTGCGTTACTTCAGTCTCGCGCGTAATTTGACTTTTTCAACTAGAGTTGGCGGTTCCGGCCGATTAAATGATCTAAGATAAATACCCAACCTTAAAAGCAAACAATATTCCAGTCCAACCCAACTTTTAATCTACCCAGTTGAGCATATAAACATGTTTTAAGCTCACGTGAAGCTGGCAACTTTACCCAATATTTCCCAGTATTTTGATAAATAATTACGAAATGTAAAAGTTATGATACGTACGGAATTATTCCGTTTTCCGTATAATTCCGTACTTACATACTGGAGTAACTTTATTCTGTCGGAATTCCGAAGTTTAATTAAACGCAAATAGTAGGAATTATGACGGAGAGGAAGGAAAGTTAGACAATTTTAATTATTAAGATTTTGGAAGTTATTTATGTTTAGACGCTCTTTGTCTTTTGTTTTGGAAAGTCATTATTCGAATGGTTGATTGGTGGTGTCACTTTATAGGAATGTTACGGCACGGCAAAAGGCTTAAGTCCGTTTTTCTTAAAATAACTGTTTACTTTGACATTTAAACGTGGAAATTCATATTCATAATAAACAATAAAAATAACATAAATGTGACACCAGCAACTTTCCAAAAAATTCTAAAAAGTTTTCAAAAATATATGGGTTTGTCGGTAATACATCAAACCATCCAAATGAAAGCTTGTATGCACAATCTACGCCACAACCGCCGAACATCGCCAATAAATCTCCCATTATTACTAAATGCATGTTTTAAATCTTTTTTGCAACTGGCAACTTGATAACTCAATTTCCATGTTGCTTGAACAACTTTTTTTAAACTGGTAACAGCCGTATTTATGGGAGCATTTAAAAAAATGCAGTGTCATTTTTTGAATTCTTTATTTGGTGTTCTTTTTTCTGTAGTTTGAATATGGAATTAAGAAATAAATTGCGTTGTTTATGCTTTTGGTGTGACGGTTAAATAATTGGATATCGCTTTTGTTTTTTTGACGTCTTTGTAAATTGAGTTACAGTATATGTTAATGTACAGTCGGCAGCAAGTCAGTGTACTCAAAATCTGTCAATTTTTACCAATCGAACATTAAACTTCCACTATTGTGATAAGGTTAATGAAATATANACTTTCATTAGGTAAAATATGAAAAAAATATTTTGTATTTGTATTTCCCGCTTCTAGACGTCGCATTCACCTTAAGTATAATCAATATGAAAGTTTGTAGTTATTTGGTAGCAAAAACTGTATCTACAGAATTTTGAAAAGTAAAATTAGTTAAGTACTTTTTATGACAACAGTACATACATAAGTCAATATTTTTGGTTGAATATCATGTAAAAGTAGTATTATGATAATTAATGAAAAATAACAATTGCATTGTCTGTCTAAATACATATTTAATTTATGTTTGATTTAGCAACAGACACGAACAATTTAATGCACTTAAAATTCTATGCAATAACCAAAACCGCAAAACATTAATTATAACTATTTATATTTCATTCCACATACACAAACATTTTATATACCTAAGATCATTTAACTAACTGGAGAGGCATTACCGCACCCTCTGCCAAAGGTACAGACGACAGCACATCAAGTTACCGCAATCTGTCGAATTTCTGCAATCGATTTTCAACCTTATCGCAAAGGAGGTTAATATCCGATTGGTTTTTGACAGATTCGGGTAGTTTCACCTGCTGGCGTGTTACAAGACCCCGGTCATACTCGTAATTACGTGTGTGCGTCTTTGTGTTTATCAATTTTGTCGTGTATGTAACGATGTAATTGAAAAAGTGAAAGTCAAATTCGTTTATTGTATTTAGGCTTTTTAAATTAATAATTGTTAACGTTAAATACTTTTCTCTGCAATCGGGTAATTACATTGAACAGCAGCCCCAAAAACGCCCCTCTTTCAATGCATGAGTGAGCTATTAGTATTTGTTGCGTTACTTCAGTCTCGCGCGTAATTTGACTTTTTCAACTAGAGTTGGCGGTTCCGGCCGATTAAATGATCTAAGATAAATACCCAACCTTAAAAGCAAACAATATTCCAGTCCAACCCAACTTTTAATCTACCCAGTTGAGCATATAAACATGTTTTAAGCTCACGTGAAGCTGGCAACTTTACCCAATATTTCCCAGTATTTTGATAAATAATTACGAAATGTAAAAGTTATGATACGTACGGAATTATTCCGTTTTCCGTATAATTCCGTACTTACATACTGGAGTAACTTTATTCTGTCGGAATTCCGAAGTTTAATTAAACGCAAATAGTAGGAATTATGACGGAGAGGAAGGAAAGTTAGACAATTTTAATTATTAAGATTTTGGAAGTTATTTATGTTTAGACGCTCTTTGTCTTTTGTTTTGGAAAGTCATTATTCGAATGGTTGATTGGTGGTGTCACTTTATAGGAATGTTACGGCACGGCAAAAGGCTTAAGTCCGTTTTTCTTAAAATAACTGTTTACTTTGACATTTAAACGTGGAAATTCATATTCATAATAAACAATAAAAATAACATAAATGTGACACCAGCAACTTTCCAAAAAATTCTAAAAAGTTTTCAAAAATATATGGGTTTGTCGGTAATACATCAAACCATCCAAATGAAAGCTTGTATGCACAATCTACGCCACAACCGCCGAACATCGCCAATAAATCTCCCATTATTACTAAATGCATGTTTTAAATCTTTTTTGCAACTGGCAACTTGATAACTCAATTTCCATGTTGCTTGAACAACTTTTTTTAAACTGGTAACAGCCGTATTTATGGGAGCATTTAAAAAAATGCAGTGTCATTTTTTGAATTCTTTATTTGGTGTTCTTTTTTCTGTAGTTTGAATATGGAATTAAGAAATAAATTGCGTTGTTTATGCTTTTGGTGTGACGGTTAAATAATTGGATATCGCTTTTGTTTTTTTGACGTCTTTGTAAATTGAGTTACAGTATATGTTAATGTACAGTCGGCAGCAAGTCAGTGTACTCAAAATCTGTCAATTTTTACCAATCGAACATTAAACTTCCACTATTGTGATAAGGTTAATGAAATATATACCA
This sequence comes from Heliothis virescens, assembly GCA_002382865.2. NCBI lineage: Eukaryota > Metazoa > Arthropoda > Insecta > Lepidoptera > Noctuidae > Heliothis > Heliothis virescens. The sequence continues at coordinate 5,845,255 of NWSH02000571.1, forward strand.
CAATCTGTCAAATTTCTTCAATAGATTTTCAACCTTATCGCAATGGCGGTAGGTTAATATTTGATTGGTAAAATTTGACAGATTCGGGTACCGTGACCTGCTGTTGTCTGTACAACTGTAGGTAAAAGTAAGTTTATCAGGTACACTATGGCGGTAAATTAATATATCTAGTCGTAGCTTGAAGCTGAACCTCCAGATTTTTCATTTAAATGTGTCAAAAATATAGAAAGTTACACGAATCATTCCTACTTCAAAAAACGTGTACCTGTCAAGTACCTATTAGTTTCTAAATAACAACACTAGAAACAACTAAAGGTTAGAGGTGAAATGTAAATCGGCCTAGAGCGAGTAGAACTCGCGCACGAAGGGTTCCGTACCGTTAGGTGTCTATAAAATAGCCAAATATTTTCTTTTGTTGAACGGCATTCCCTATGAATATTCATTTTATTATAGTTTTCAGTAGTAGTAGTATTGTAAGATGGACAGTGAAGTCTAAGCAAGTGTCTTTTTAGCCTTGAGTTACGGGACCCTAAAAATATCAAACAAACAGAAAATACTTACGTCTAAAACATTTCAAAGAATAACTCGCAGTCAGCAGAAATCAAAGAAAATATTTGTAACTGGCAACCCCAGTGGCACAAAAACTATAATATTCGGAAAGCGCTGACATATCAAAACGAAATCGCTTTTTTCTTTTATATTGAGAAGTCTGGTAGAAAAATATGAGGCCTTTGAAATCCAGTTCCACTGAAACTTATATCATAACTGTATTACCAAAGAGACATCTATATCTCTACTAATCTATACTTTAATATTATAAAGCTGAAGTGTTTGTTTGTTTGAACGCGCTAATCTCAGGCACTACGGGTCTGATTTGAAAAATTATTTCAGCGTTACATAGCCTATTTATCGAGGAAGGCTATAGGCTACTTTTTATCCGGGTGCGCCGAGTAGTTCCCCCGGGACGCGGGTGAAACCGCTGGTATCAGAATATCATAATTATAAGTCTACTTTTTAAGCGGGTGAAACCATTGGCGAAAGCTAGTATAGTCATAATTTCAACATTTCCAAACTAGCTACCGTTAGCTATTACAAATTCATATTCATGTTAGCGCAATATCATTTTAATATCTCAAATTAATCGCCGTCCCACTTTCCTGCCCCATTTGGCAACCAAATGATACCAAATTCATTAATATGCCTACTAAGTAATATTTAGATTTCCTGAAAACACCGTAAAACGTATAAAACGCAGTCGTAAGTCTTAAACGTAATAAAGTAATAGCGCCGCCATTTTGCATCTGAAACGTCAACTTTCCCGCCATGACGTTAATTTATTTTTAATTGTCTATGGCATGAAGCCGTTCCGAGAAATGAGGTCGGTCTCTCTATTTTTATTTTTTTATTGTTATGACTTATTGCCGACCTAATTGTGATTTCATTACGTTTGTAAATGGATATTGATATTTGAAAATGGAAATAAGATTTTGGTGTATAATTTAATTTGTAAGGGGATTGTCATTCTTGTTTTCTTTCGTTGAGTATACCAATTTGTTAAAAGGTCCTATCATTATGCATACAATTATTCATTTATGTGCCTATTACTCGTACTGATTATTATTTTCTTTTACTTTTAAAATTGGTCAACCTCTGTTCAACAATTTACATTGGTAACCTTTATGCCTTCCCGAAAATCTTTGGATGAAAAAACATGTAGAAAATTCTGTGAACAACGTGACCTCGTTACCTTTTGGAAACTTAGTGCTGGCTATTTATAACTTACTAGCTCACGTCCGCGGTTTCACCCGCGTCCCAAGGGATGTCTTCGGTGCGGTTGGCAGTAACAATCGGCGGAGAGGTATCAAAACGTACCTTAATAGAGCTATAAGCTGCGAAGCACCTGTATGTAGTAGTAAACGCCCAATAATGTCTACACCATAAAAATCGCCCAATTTCTTACAAAAACATTAAAATATATTTTTATTTCAAAACATACCGTTACTTAAATAATTTACCGAATCATTTGTCACCAACGGATCGTAAAGCGTCAAATTAATATAACGTCCTCATTATGAACGAGTTTGAGCTCGTAAAGGCGACGTAAATATGAATTTAGTTCAGTCAAACGTGGTATGAAATGATAATGATAGGATTGACTACCTCTGTCTTAGAAATTGAGTTTCGTTTTAGGTTTTAGTAGGTCTTCTATCGTATTGTGGGTAATTTATACTAATACTAACACAGAAACCATTTAACTTCTACTAATATTGACAGCTTTCATCTGCGTCTCGGGAGAACTTTTTCCTCTACCCGGATAAAATATAGCCTATATGTTATTCTGACATATAAGCTACTGTATATTACTGCCAAGTCTCATCTTATACCGTCCAGCAGTTTTTGCGTGATGTAATAAACAAACAAAAATACAAACTTTGACATTTATAATATTAGTAGGATTTTACTCGGGCATAGTCCAGTTACCCAATACAGAAAGGATTTTTAAAATCGGTACAATACCTTTTGCGCCAACTTGTTACATACATACATACTCACATCCAAAACATTAGTTTTTATAATATTAGTATAGAAATATAGATTATAACAAATCTGAGGAGCTTGCTTATTTGTTTGAACGAATTCTGAAGCTGCGAATTGATTTAAATTATTGAAAAAAAACCGGAGGCCCCAAGTATCGCTTAACGTTTCAGATGCTGATCTGATGTATAAGTTTAATTGTAACTAAAGTATCTTGACAATATATTTAAACTGAAATTCAATTAAAAGAAACACTATAACGAAAATTGCTCAATAATAATGTCAAACAAAGTTTAGTAAAATATTTTTTTCAAAGTCTACTAAACTATAATAGAAAGTCCAAAGGCTTCTCAAATTGGTAGATTTACTTACAACGCTAAGGTGTCTTTCAAAAAACTTTGTAAATTAATCAACTAAAATTATTATTTTAAATTTTCGAAAAAAGTAAAGAAATTCAGTAAAATGAAAAATAATTGTTTACATCTAGTGGGGCACCGTTACATACGTTTAAAAAAATATATTTTGGTTTGTTACACCTATCGTTGTTCAATCTAATTTACCGGTCTGATTTCGACAATTCTTTCAGTAATTGAAAGATTTTTATCCTTATCATTTACAAGTATTTTTATATATTTCTTAAAATAATGCAAATCTAAAAAAATCTAATGGCAAATATATTTTTTTTCTATTCTTTACAGTTCTGGCCAATTTTCATTGCACTTAAGTGTAAATAAAGATACCTATGTAATAGATACGTATATGTTACATATTCATTACGTTTTACGTAGCATATCAAAGGGATATATTTACATAGTTTTGCCGACAAAAAAGGGCTATTTGCGAACTTTTTCAAACTTTTCAAATAACTAGTTGGGGCTTTCTAATTCTTTGTCTGGAAGGCTTTTTTTATGAAAGTAAATCGGTCGGAGTTATTACTGTATGTTCAAAGTATTAATCTTATGCCTTTTGTTTTGGCTTTCAGATTTCTAAAGATCAGACGTTTCAGACTTTAAAAATATAAAAGATCACTTCAGTTATGATGTCTGCTTGTCTGTTCTTGTTATTAACGGTTGGTAAACTAAACAACGGCAGACCACGAAAAAGATGGGCAGATGATGTCATCGAAGTAGCTGGACCAAGATGGATGGAGTTGGCCCAGAACAGGGAGACATGGCACGGGATGGAGGAGGCCTTTACCCACAAGGGATCCATACAAAAAAACTAATAACAAATACTTATAAATTACTTTGTAAACATGAAGATAACTGTATAGAATAAAAAAGGCTTAGATAAATAAATAAATAAACTAACCAAGACGTACAGCTGCCAGCACAACAACCAAATTTTACCAATCGAATATTAACCTTCCACTATTGTGATAAGGTTAAAAATCTATTGAAAAAATTTGACAAAAAATTGTCTGTACATCAATGTATGAGGACAACAATTTTCCACCAGGACAGTTAAGTTTTTTCTAGAACTGTGAACTGTGAACACCTTGTGCTAGCATAAGATCTTCGTGTACCCATATTCTTTTGTTACTAAGCTCACCTTATTAATGGGAGAAAAGACAAAGTAAAAACCTTGAGAACGTTTGGTATTTGGTTTGCTAATTTAAAAATCTATAAACGGAAACATTTTTTTAGATGAAGTCACAAAGATAGTGTAAAATATGGTTTTACGATGATAAATATGTACGCCAGACATGTTCGATGAGTATTTTTGATGGTGGTAGATAGTGTAACTTTTCTTATATTCTAACGACTGCCTTTATTAGGTTTTCCTGATAACATTTCTGTAGATTAATTTTGTGTTATAGTACAATATTACTGCAATGTAGTAGAACCCCGGTTCAATAACTAAGCGAAAATTACAGGCTTTTCTTTTTCATGTCAAAATCCGACTTTTTTATTATTTTTTTTTTATAAAAAAATCACGATTTTTATCAACCCATGCATGCATGCATCCATATATGCGACACAGATAAAGTGAAGGTGATAAACAAAAGACAGTAGAACTACCTATTTTCTACAAATACATATTTTCAAACAAACAAATGAAAAACCGCCACAAAAAGGAGCTTACAGACCTTTTTTTCGGCGAAAAAGGCAAAATAAAAGGTCTAAAAATCTTCATCGCAGCTAACGCGGCCGTGAGATATATCCCGCACTAATTCTACTGGTCACCGCTCCACAATGAGATCGTATAATCATCTCATACATTATTATATCTGTGTCATTGTAAAGGCAAGACAGAAGTTCCATTTGATACAACAATAAAAGGTACAGACGACAGCACATCAAGTTACCACAATCTGTCAAATTTCTGCAATAGATTTTCAACCTTATCGCAAGGGTAGGTTAATGTTGGTTGGTAAAATTTGACAGATTCGTATACGTTGACCTGCACAAATGCAAGCGCTTTCACACTCGCAGATTTTCCGTGCGGGGTTTGATTTGAAAAATTATTTCAGTGTTTGATAGCCTAGCTTCTATCGAGGAAGACTATATACCATTATTTTTTATCCGGGTGTGCGGAGTAGTTTTCACGGGATGCGAGTGAAAACATGGAAAACAGCTAGTCGCTAATAACAGAACTCTAGTACAAAAAAAATCTATAGATTTTGAAATTTCGCGATACAAACTGCAGGCTGCTGTTGGAAAAAATTCTGATGAAATATTTCAACTTAGACCTGACATGACACCCAAACCCAGTACCTTATGCACATAAAATTGTCTGAACGAATATAATAAAGCTGAAAACTTTGTTTTAATTGGTTGAACGCTCTAATCTCTGGAAATACTGATCGAATTGGAAAAATGATTTCTTTGTCAAGTAGCTCATATATCCGAGAATGCTGTAGGCAAGCCAAGACACGACCGAGACCGCGGAAAACCCCTACTTAAGACACATCTTTCACTCTCATCTCATGTCCCTGCCCTTATCCCAATCTATTTGGGGTCGGCGCAGCATGTTTTCTTCTTCCATTCTCTTCTATTTGCCGTCATCTCACAAGTAACATTCTGCCATATCGACTTTCACGCAATCCATCCATCGTTTCTTTGGTCGTCCCCTTCCGCAATATCCATCTACATTCATACTCAAAACCTTTCTCACAACATGATCCTCACTTCTCCGCATCACATGCCCATACTATTCCAGCCGGTTTCCGCATATTTTTTCAGTTACCGGTGCCACTTTCAAACTTCCTCTTATATACTCATTCCTCAATCGATCCATTCGCGTAACACCACACATTCCTCTTTTGGTCGTCCCCTTCCGCAATATCCATCTACATTCATACTCAAAACCTTTCTCACAACATGATCCTCACTTCTCCGCATCACATGCCCATACTATTCCAGCCGGTTTCCGCATATTTTTTCAGTTACCGGTGCCACTTTCAAACTTCCTCTTATATACTCATTCCTCAATCGATCCATTCGCGTAACACCACACATTCCTCTTTTGGTCGTCCCCTTCCGCAATATCCATCTACATTCATACTCAAAACCTTTCTCACAACATGATCCTCACTTCTCCGCATCACATGCCCATACTATTCCAGCCGGTTTCCGCATATTTTTTCAGTTACCGGTGCCACTTTCAAACTTCCTCTTATATACTCATTCCTCAATCGATCCATTCGCGTAACACCACACATTCCTCTTTTGGTCGTCCCCTTCCGCAATATCCATCTACATTCATACTCAAAACCTTTCTCACAACATGATCCTCACTTCTCCGCATCACATGCCCATACTATTCCAGCCGGTTTCCGCATATTTTTTCAGTTACCGGTGCCACTTTCAAACTTCCTCTTATATACTCATTCCTCAATCGATCCATTCGCGTAACACCACACATTCCTCTTAACATTAACTTAAGACACATCTTTAACTAACATACAGAAAAAGATGTTACTACCAAAAGATGACATAATATTTACCCTTCTAAAATTCGGTTGTACACTGTCGGCCACACTTTGCGAAGCAGCTATACATCTTACTAATTGACGTTATCTCAGGCCACAGGACGTCTGCGTTTTTCCCTTATTTTTTTCCTCCGCACACACGTGTTGCGATGCAAGTGTTAACGTCGTGCTTTTGTAGGAATGTCTGTGTTGAGATTTGGTATTATAATGTTGACTTGGTTTTGTGTGTGATTTTTAGGGTTGTTAAAAATGTAGATTGTGTTAAAGACCCTGGAAGAGATGGCGAGACGATCTAGACGCCTATGCGCCTATAACCGAGACTGGTGGGAACGCGCAAAAGACCGAGAGGTGTGGAAACGAGATGGGGAGGCCTTTGCCCAGCAGAGGGACAGTATGGCAGCAAAAAAAAAATACATAATAACATTTAATTACCCTAATTATGTTTTAATTGCATAGCCTTTTCCCGGCTAGGCAACATATATAAACTTTCACCAACTACTACCCACACAAACTACCCAACAATTATCAACCCGGACAGTGTGAAAGATAGTCATTAGTAGAAAATATAGGATGTGGGATTAGGAACTCGATAGGTAAATAAATAGGAGCAAAAATACGTTTCCGAAATGTCCATTCTAAGACAACGATATGTTACACTGCAAAATGAGATGAAACTTTCCTCTTTTCAGAAATCAGTCACTTGCCATCAATCTTAAGTTGAAACTTTACAACAACATGAAACTAACATATTTTTATTTATGTTTTCTACGCTACACGGCTGATGTGAAAATATTAGGTTAGATGTGTATTGACTTGTATTTATAGCGACTTCATAATGTAACAATGTAGTAAAATATTTAGTTTTTTGCTATTGGCTTAAATGAAAATGTAGCTCAGAAAGAGAAAATTGGAAGACTTTGGGCCTTTGCACAGCAGTGGGAAATGCCCCCTAAAATTCTTAAATTAAATATTTTTATTATTTTTTTATTAAAGCGTTAACAAGATCATCTGTGAAAATTTCAGCTCTCTGGATCGTGGTTCACGAGATACCACCTGATGATAGGAAATTTTAGTAAAGTGTCCTGTTTTACACTTTGGGTACGGAACCCCAAAAAACTTGAATTCAAATAAATTAAAAAAAAACTGGTCTAGTTTTCAGTCCTTATATAATTTTACTAATTAAATTGAGATTTTTGTAGTTACGTACAAATTATTATAATTCTTATCTATAAAGTCCATTTAAATCATGAAGTTATGGACACAATCTATCCCAAAAACCTACTTAAAAAGGTATTAAGGGTATAAAAGTATCCTTTTATCTTTCATCTGTATTCTCTCGACCCTTATCCTTTCTAAGATCATGTGTCTCGTGTTGACTCCTCATAAGATATCGCGAATCGTTAAAAGTCCATGTTTCAAGTATGATACACACATACATACACATATGTATACAGGCTGTTACAAAAAGGAAAATGGAATGGGGTAAATTGTCCTTTGCAAAAAGTTCATTTGAAATTTGAAACTCGCAGGGCCACTTTAAAAATTATCACCAAATAAAAAAGCAATTAATTTTTCATTGATATGGCAACCTTATTTATATAACATTAATGACTTTCACAGGTTTTAGCTAGCTGACAGCTACTATCATAGATAGTATTTTTCCCGTTCTTGTAAGAATTTTGGGAAATCCTTTCTTAGCGCGACCCCTCTAGTGGTTTGGTCTGTGCGTTGATAGATCATTATGTCAGTCAATCAGTCAGGTTTTATATATTTAGATATTGAACAAATTACAGCAACATTAGATACAAAATTTAAAATAGTAATTTTGATATTTTTTACGTGTATTTGTAACACCATGTATAAACACATATAGTATTAATATGTTTGTCATATAAGATGATCCGGTAGGAGTGTCCTCAACATAAGATGGAGACATGGTCAGTAGTCACGCTGCCCTCGAGTCGGTACCATTTGCTACTTATTTTGGTACTTTTTTGTATGTTTTTTAACCCGAAAATGTAATTTGGTACTTTTTTTCTGGAAAAAATCTTTAAGTATTTTCAGGTACTTAGCTCTTTTCCTACGATTTCACCTGCGTCCAGAGGGAATTATTGCCCGTAGCCGGATTAAATGTAGCTTATGTTACTTGCGGATAGTGTAGCTTCTCAAAAGTGAAATAATTTTTCAAATCGGTCTAGTAGTTCCGGAGCCTTTAGGGTACAAACCAACAACATTTTTTTTTATTTGTATTAGTATGGATATTCTAGTTCAGGATTCGTAAAAGATGTTTTTTTCTTCACCACTAGTCGTGGGTGTCCAAAATGCACAAAACTTTACAAAAAAGTTACATTGATATTTCACTGGCTTCGAATGGAACCCACACACTCGTACTCGAGAATCCATCACTAACCACTGACCAAAAGTGACATATATCGCCAGAAATTCCGAACTGTCAATTGTTTACTCAAAACCCTCCAATGGTAGCGGCTAACCCCACTTGTATCAAGAGCTCGTATGTAACGGCTTTGCATGGAACCCTCGGCAGTGGGGGGTTGACAGACCATACTAATTCCGTATGGCTCGATAACTTGTGAGAATGTTTGAAGCACGTTGTTAAAGTAAGAGGATTGGGACTACTTAGATTTGCATGTGTGAGTGTGAATTTTTTGTTATTTGAGGTGGTTAGATTTTTTTGGTTGTTAGTGTAAAGTTAAGAAGAGCTCGTGGCTAAGTCAAAGCCGCGCGGATCGATCGATCATAAGGTTAAGCAACGCTTGGCGCGGTCGGTCCGTGGATGGGTGATCATCTTTCATAACGAGTTCTTACGTGTTTCGGAAGGCCCGATAAACAGTGGGTCCCGGCTGTCATTTGAACATCTTTGGCAGTCGTTAGTCGCTAGTCAGAAGCCAGAAAGTTTGACAACCACTCTTACCAAGGGGTGCCAGGTTACCCGGGTAACTGGGTTGTGGAGGTCAGATAGCTCTTCTCTATTCTCAGCTGCATCCGGTTAGACTGGAAGCCGACCCCAAAAATAGTTATGAAAAGGCTAGGCAGGCAGTTAGTGTAAAAGTTAGGTTGGGTCTACAGGACTTAGAGCTAGTTTTAAAAGTTCCAGATAGTACGTAGGTATCTATTACCTGCAACTAGCCAAAATACAAACATTTTTCAGTAACAAAAATAACTTAAAAGTTATTATTTGCGGTTTCCAAAAAAGTGCTATATCTCAAAGACTGATATCTGTATCACGTTCAAAATAACTTTCCTAGAAAGTTTATATAGAGTTCTACTTTTGAGATTTTTTTTCATATTTTCTAAACTTACGGTTCAAAAGTTAGAGGGGGGACGCCTATTTTTCGCCTTTTGGATCAATTATTTCCGAAAATATTAACATAATCAAAAAGTGTTTTCAGTAAACCCCTGTTCATTTTAAAATACCCATTCAACGATATATCACACGTTAGGACTGAAATTAAAAAAATCACGCCCCGCTTTACGTGTAGAGGAGTCACCCTAATGAAACATTATTGTTTCACTTTTTATTTTTGCACTTTGTCGGCGTGGTTAATGTACAGACAACAGCACTTCAAGTTACCACAATCTGTTAAATTTCTGCAATAGATTTTCAACCTTATCACATTGGAGGTAGGTTAACGTTTGATTGATAAAATTTGAGAGATTCGTATACGTTGACCTGCTGTCGTCTGTACATATTAGTACCAAATTTCAGCTTTCTAAGCTAACAGTCTCTGAAATTATCCGCGGACGGACAGACGGACGGACAGACAGACATGGCGAAACTATAAGGGTTCCGTAGTAAATTAGGAACCCTTATAGTTATGCTAAAAAGAGTAAAATAAACGCGTCAGCTGCATGTGTCACAACTCCCACTTGACTGGTTTTTCTTCATGAAACATGGCGACGAAGAACCATCGTCATTTCCTGTCTCTTGCTCATGTATACATGTGTACTTCCGGTCGCGTGCCGGATGTTCTATGAAAGCCACCCTAGCCGACTTCCGGTAGGCTTTTAGTCATAAATGCGACGAATATACATATTATTTGAATATTTTATATTTTTTGTGGGATATTAATGTGTAATGGAATATCATGTTTACCAAAATGGTTTGGTTAAAGGTTTAATACATTTATTTATTCATAACCATATTCTTTACATCTATACTAATATTATAAAGCTGAGGAGTCAGTTTGTTATTTTAGACGCGCTAGTCTCAGGAACTGCTAAACAGATTCTGAAAAGTTTTCATTGTAAGGTAGTCTATTTATCGAGGAAGGCAATAGGCTACTTTTTATCCAGGTGCGCGGAGTAGAGACACAGGTGAAACCGCTGGTAGAAGTTATTTTTCAAATAAACCTTTAGCAATAGCAATAGGTTGCCGCTTATTACTCAAGGTCTAAACTACCGATGGTTAGCCCCCCCCAGAGACAGAAACCTCCTCACATTACGCGCCGTATCAAGGAGTACTGCCTTCTGAATCAGTCCCTTGACCCAGCTGCGGTAGGGAAGAGCTCGTGGCTAGGTTAAAGCCGCGCGGATCGATCGATCATAAGGTTAAGCAATGCTTGGCGCGGTCGGTCCGTGGATGGGTGACCATCTTGTCATAACGAGTTCTTCCGTGTTTCGGAAGGCACGATAAAGGTCCGGCTCTCATTTGACCATGCTGTTGGCAATCGTACGGGTATCAAAAGCCAAAAGTCTGACAACAGCTCTTGGCCCAAAGGGGGGCCAGGTTCCCGGGTAACTAGGTTTGTGGAGCGTCGACAGACAGTCGCTGGTTCTCAGCTGCATCTGGTTAGACTAGAAACCGACCCCAAAACAGTTGAGAAAAGGCTAGGCAGATGATGATGATGACGCAGCTGCGGTAGGCATGTGTCAAAAACTACCACCATCCGTTAGCAAAACGAGTCGTTCCTTTTAAACCGGTATATTTTCTTTAAATCTAAGAACAGTGTAAGAATTACTACTGGCGATCCTCCAAGTCACATTCTATAATATTGGTCTAAATTCACAATGTGGGCACGTTTGTTTGTCCAAACTACTAAAGAATTGGGTAGGTTTCTAGTTTGTACTGAATATTTGAATAAGAATTCTATTTTTAAGAAATTTAAAATGTGGTAGCAGGTAAATTGAGAAATCCGTATTTGCGTAGAACTTCTGAAATATTCTAAGATTTTTCTCCAAAGATATTTTTTTAGGTGGATACTGCTGAAAATCTAGCAAAAAAATAACTATAAAATGAATAGCCTCTGTACTATTGTTAACCGGGTTTGAAAGGAGGCGTTTGGGAGTGCTATTCAATTCATTGACGTGAAAGAGTAATAAAATAAGACTAATTTTATTTCACTCTGACTAAACATGGACTACTAATACATATTATATAACCTAAGTTAAATATTTCAGTAAGTACTAGCTTCTGCCAGCGGCTTCGCCCGCTTCCCGAGGGAACTATTTCCCGTACCCGGATCAAAAGTAACTTGTTCCTCAGGGTCTATTCTATCTCTGTACCAAATTTCATCAAAATCGGCTTACTGGTTTAGGCGTGAAAGCGTAACAAACAGACAGACAGAGTTACTTTCGCATTTATAATATTAGTAGGGGTAGAGGTATTTATAAAAGAACTCGAATCATATAAGGACAAGTCTGGTCTATCTTTGTACAGACGACAGCACATCAAGTTACCACAATCTGTCAAATTTCTGCAACCGATTTTCAACCTTATCACAATGGAGGTAGGTTAATGTTTGACTGGTAAAATTTGATAGATTCGTATACGTTGACCTGCTGTCGTCTGTACCTAAATAGCTTTCGCAGTTTTTAGGGTTCCGTAGCCGAATGGCAAAAAACGGAACCCTTATAGATTCGTCATGTCTGTCTGTCTGTCTGTCTGTCTGTCCGTATGTCACAGCCACTTTATTCCGAAACTATTAAGACTACACAATTCAAACTCGGTAAGTAGATGTATTACATTAACCGCTTTACGATTCTTATGCAAAAATAAAAAAATAATAATATTAGAGGGGGGCTCCCCATACATGGAACTGGAACTAAAAATTTTTTTTTTCATCTAACCTATACTTGTGGGGTATCTATAGATAGGTCTTTAAAAATGAGATTGAGGTTTCTGAAACCATTTTTTCTCAAAGTCAATCATTTCAGAGTTAGACACTTTCAAAGTGCTAAAATGTGTGTCCCCCCCCCTGTAATTTCTAAACTATGAAAGTGAAAAATCTAAAAAAAATATATGTTATAGATCTTAATAAAAACTATTAACCAAAATTGGTTTGAACGAAATACAGTCAGTAGTTTTTGAGATATAGCACTTTTTCGGTAATTGCAAATTATAACTTTGTTATTCATTTATTTGTATGAAAAACAAAGTTATTTTTTGTTGTCGGGAAATGTTCGCGTTTCGGCTAATTGTAGGTAGAGGTACGTTTATTTTTCATAGACAATGGAACGGAACCCTTCGTGCGCGAGTCCGACTCGCACTTGGCCGGTTTTTTTACAATATTGGGATTTGAAATAACATATTAACACTAAAGACTTATTTCATTAGCCCTATAAGAATCTACCGAATAAAGGGAACTACATTATCTTCTATTCACATCGATTTTCCTTAGCACTCGGTCCGTTACGGAAAGTATCGATAAAGATAACCTAACATCGGTACTTATCTCGATTCTGGAATCGAATAGCTTAGTAGGGAATTATGCGACAAACATAGCAGGGGTAGTCTTGTGATGTGCAAAGATTAGGGGTTCGGCACCCAGCCTTATAATATAAGTTAGTTTGCTCGTTTGATAACCATATTGTGACAGGCTGAGAATTTAACTGTATCTTTTTGAAGGTTTTGTTGGCTCATCTAGCAGTCGTAGTGGTAATTCACCAATGGATATTGTGGTCAAGCACCTGCCTTACGAGGCTCAAGGGCTCTGCAAGTACGAGTGCAGGGGTTCGATTCCAGGTTTCCACGTAAGGAGTAGTGAAATTTTTCTTAGTTATAAATAGTTTTCTTAGATTCTGAGAGTTATCTTTTTCATTAATTACTAAGTAAAACATTGCAACATTGTGTTTTACATTGAACTACTGCCTGTCTGCCCTCCGCTACCGAACTGGTAGCAATTTCTGGAAGCCGACCCTAATTTAGTTTTAAAAGGGCTTGGCAGATGAAGGCACCTTCTCAAGAAAACCAACTCAATACATTTCCAACAATACCTATCAATCGTAACGTTTATCTTACTGCGATGCAAACTATAACCCGAGTATCGAGTACCGAGTATAATCGATAGAGCTACGTCATCGAAATATCTGTGGTGAATGGCCGATAGCTTACTGCCGAATTATACAATACCGATGACAAGTTACGAGTAGTGATGGAAAACGATTACGAGAATCGATTATCGATACTATTGCGAATTCTGTTTGTACTGTCGAATGTACGTGCTGATTTTGGTGTAGTATTGGTTCGTAGAATATTATTAATTATGTGTACCTTATTGTTACCGATACTAACTGGAATTGTAATCAATCCGTAATATGTTAATCCCACCAAAAACATAAATGTAAAAAAAGGAAAGCCAAGTTCAATATAAGACCTATGCCTGGTTGTGGGCTTCACCGCAAAAAGAACGGAGATCTAAATGAGTCCCAAGTTCTGTACAAAA
>NWSH02000571.1:5862023-5875069 GCA_002382865.2 Heliothis virescens
CCTATAAATACATATTTGGATTTTGTACAGAACTTGGGACTCATTTAGATCTCCGTTCTTTTTGCGGTGAAGCCCACAACCAGGCATAGGTCTTAAATTGAACTTGGCTTTCCTTTTTTTACATTTATGTTTTTGGTGGGAAATCATTACTTTTTGTAAAGAAGCAGACTGTATCTGATAAACCGTGATAGCTAGAAAGCTGAAATTTTCACAAATGATGTATTTCCATTGCCGCTATAATAACAAATACTAAAAATAAAAATAAAGTTATATATTAAGGGGGGTCCCCATACAATAAACGTGGTACGGAACCCTTCGTGCGCGAGTCCAACTCCCACTTGGCCGGTTTTTCATAGATAATGGTACGGAACCCTTCGTGCGCAAATCCAACTCGCACTTGGCCGCTTTTTTATACAAATATATGAAAAACAAAGTTATAATTTGCGGTTTACACGTTTGTTGTATGGGGACCCCCCCTATTTTTTAACTTTTTCTTATTTTCGGATTTTTTCCTATGCTTACACACAATTACCGAGCTAGATTCCAAATTTCATATTTCTAGGTTGTCTGGAAGTAGGTTAGGTTTAGGTACTATAAGTCAGTCAGTCAGTGGGAATTTTACGATTTTTGGACCTTCATATCTTTATAACCGTTTGAGCTAGGTTCATGAAATTTGGGCTTCTAGGTGTCCTTATGGACATAATGAAACACAAGTAGTTTTAAGTGTTTACGTTAAATAGGTTTTGAGTTATGGAGGGGTGAAAAGTGGCACCAAATGGTTCCTGTAAATATACACGTGGCACTTGCCAGCCAGTCTATGCTTGAACTTGGCTTGACACGCTGCCGCGTGTCTAGATTAATTGTGAATGATAGGTGAACCATCCTTTGTTTCCTGTTGTAGATAAATATATGGATAGGTATGTCAGTTTAATATTATAGTCTAACGTTATGTTTCATCCATAACACTAGGAAATGGTGAATGGGGGGCGCTTTTGGGGGTGCTGTCCTTTGTAAAATTTGACGTGAAAAAGTGCTAATCTAATTAGCCTACTTTCAATAAATGCTTTTGACTTTGACTTCATAGGATCTACACATCTACTTCGCACACTCAGATAATAAGTCTATTATAGACTTATTATCTATAGAATTACCGCCCACTTATCTATAGAAAGGCTATAGACTGTCTATAGCCTTTCTATAGATAAGTGGGCTACCTAAAACAGACTTTTGAGAATTTTGCACATTGGACCAAAAGTTCCTGAGGTTAATGCGTTCGAGCAAGTAACGTACAAAAAATATCTTTAGCCTTATTATATCTGTATAGATTTTACATTTATTGATTATTTCATGAGGCCTACGACTTTTATTTGTATTGTAACAAAATCTAGCAATACTATTCGAAGTAGATATGCCTTATGTATGTATCTAATAACTTTTATTTTAGATTTTACCACACAAACCACAAAACACCATTCATATTGCTCAGGATTTAAACAGATATAGCTATTCGATTCCATAGCATTTCTAAAATGGCAGAAACACTAAAATAACAAAGAGAAATAGGTACACCACTATTTCATATTTTCCGTGTCTTGCGGTTTAGTAGTAATAAAATAGCAATATTTCTCAGATATTTATGGCACATTCGGAACAATTATTTCTGCCATCTATTATTCTAGGCAATCTAAACCAACGAGTATCGACATCGATATATTTGGCTCGATTTCTCGCAAACATGTTCCAAACCTTATAAATTGTCACAACCTAAATAATGCGTGGTACAAAAAATTGTTCAACTGGTCTTTTGTTGGTTTTATAAGTTGATGTTTTTAGACTGTGTTCTCTAATAAAATAAGGGCTACCAAATTCCTATCGCTTGTCAATACCAAAGCAATATTATTCGTGTTTTACAACGGATATAAATTAAACGCTCGATCATTGATATCGTTTTATTTCTGAACCAAAATCACTTGACCCTTAGCACTTCTAATGTCTTCTAATAGGTGGTAGCGAAACCAGAGGCCAAGGTATTTTAGTTAATGGCTTTAAAGGACCAGTGTAAGTTGAACTGTTGTGGTGAATATTTTAGTGTAAGTGAAAGTTCTTTTTATATTGGTTATGTTTATCTAATGAGAGGTTCCCAGCCGTTTAGGCAATGATCTGTGTACGAAGTTACTGAGGTAAATCACGGTATGATAACCTTTTATAGTATATTTTAAGTGCATTTCCAAGATTATGAGGGAGGAAATACGGTTTTACAATCCTTTTAAAATATTTTAATATTGCAACCCGGATCAGATTTTGATTTTGCGTCATAAAACGGGGGTAGGTTTTTTCATAAAAATGTTTACAAGCAACAGTTTTGGGTTTATTATGAATTTTATAGCAGTTTTAAGAGAACAGCTAAAAGGTTTATTTATTTTACTTATTAAGTTTAAAAGCTGAAGGTTTTTCATAACACTTGTAACGATCAAAACACATATTGCATTTTGTAGGTAGAAAAAAATAGTCGCTATTTGCTATAGAGCACACTACATCAAATCAAACATCAAATCAAAGGTAGCAACACTGATCTATAACTATGTAATAATAATAATAGCGTCCTAGCCGATTGTCGGCCACGGCGGCTGTTCTCATATAAGGAGATCAGCAAGCTGCGCAGGACATATTATAGTGTGGTGCACTCCCTATTTCCTCATTCTCATAACCCGATGGGACGGCAATCCGACACGACCGGAGAGAGATCAGGCGCAGGAGCGACATTAACGTGCTCTCCGATGCACGGGCGAAACTACGTATGAGAAACAGAACGGCGTTTGAGTTGATTTTTAAGATTAGTAAACAAAATCACGATCCATTTTCATAATACAAAATCACCAATTTTACATATTTTTTGTCTATAAGTTTCGTCTTCAAATCTTAAAATTAAACGTCAAATGTCTGCCCGACTATTTTGCTAAAGAGACTGGATGTTGAATAATTCATCTCTTGAATTTATTCTCGAATACATTCACGATAATATTATAAAAAAGTCTCATTGTATTGTGGTTCCTTTCGTGGCGGGAGTGAATATTTACATAATCTTTTGCTAAATCTACTAATAAAGAGTTCGACAGTCTGACTTTGTGGTCCTCTGACAAAAGTTTAGCTAAAACTGTCATACTTGTGACTTTTTTAAAATAAGCTGGTAACTCCAACATTAATTGTTACCTTTGCCCAACTATGTTAGGGTCGACTTCCAGTCTCCCTGAATGCAGTTGAGAACTACTGTTTTACATGGAGCAACTGCCTGCTCACCCAGTTACCCAGGCAACCCAGGTTAGGTAGGTAGTCAGACTTTCTGGCCTCTGACTACCCGTAACGACTGCCAAAGATGTTCAAATGATAGCTGGGACCCACCAATTTATCGTGCCTTCCGAAACACGGAAGAACTCGCCATGACAAGATGGTCACCCATCCACTGACCCACCGCGTTAATCGTGAACCTTATTATCAATCGATCAGACTTAGTGACGAGGTCTTTTCAAAGAAGCTAAAGAAAATTATGCTTAATCTTTGATTGACTCGCGATGTTAATCCATATTATACTTAGGTAGGGAAGAATCTCTAATTGCCTATGCTACCCTGTCCTTTCATACTCCACTGTCAAGTGAAATGAGGTACTTATAAAATTAAAAAAGTTTTCAGTACCTATTTTGTTTTCCAAATTGATTTATGACTTTAACGAGTTTTTCAGGTGAAGGCTGGAAGGTGTTTTTGTTCCTTGTTTTTCGTTAAAAAGTATGTCAGTAGGTATATGTAATTTTAAAAAACAATGACTAATGACTTTACTAATTATTTTCGATAAGTTAATAACAGACATATTAAAATAAGTTAATCAATTAATACATATGTTTTTTTTTAATTACGAAGAAACAATTTTGACGCTTTATCTTTTCGTCATCGTACCATCGTCGTTATCGTTGAAGCTATAAAAAGTCCACTGCTGGACAAGGCCTCCGAAAGCTGGAGGGATTTGCCCATACTCACCGCGCTGGGCATGCGTTTAGGCGATCGCTGTTCTATCTTTTGAAATATCAATAAAAAAAACATTAGGGGCGTCATCTTAAAAAATTGCGTCCAAAGTCACACCAAACAACTAGTATACAAAACCAACAATATTTTCACTCCGCATTAGTCCACAGAATCCAGAATAATAAGGCTAGGAGCACACTGGCAAATTGACATGCGACAATCCACAATTTGCACACATTTCACTGACAGAAGTTGATGAATGTCGACGAAATATTTCTCTGTTGTACGTATTACTTTATATTTGACTTGACTAAAATGTTATTTTACTTTACCCGGCTTAATAAGAAAGAGGAGTGAAGGTTCTTAATCCGAAGATTGTGTTTTGTTTTTACGACACGCACAAAACATTTCTTTTAGTTTACACTAGCTTCTGCCAGCGACTTCGTTCGCGGATCATGTCATTTATGCCAGCGACGACGGGTCGTCATAATCAAAGATCTTTCCCTTCATTGCTCTGCTCCTATTGATTGTAGCGTGATGAAAAGTATACCTGCTCAGGAGTACCTATGAATAATAATTGTACAAAGTTTCGTTAAAATCCGTCGAGTAGTTTTTGTTTCTATAACGGTTATACAGTCAGACAGAGAGACAGACAAAAATTCTACAACGGCAATCTTTGCTGGACCTAAAAGGAAAAGAGAAAAATATATTAAATCATACATTTTATCTATTATCTATATCACTCCCACGCTATGCCAAACGTATAAATAACTACATAATTATCAAACCCCTGAGAACGCCATTTGAGTGTAACAGCACATTCACACTGGTGGGTGTTTGTCGCGCGTAGCAGAAACCGAGTAGCAAAATTCTATCGTTCGGTTTTAAATAGTACCTACAGGTAGTTGACAATTTTTTGTTCACGCATATACACGCTATAAGTAGAAAATCGGGCGGGAAATCCGCTAGTGTGATAAGTATTATTACGTCAAAGTGCGTTTATACCAAACGAACAAAGTATTTTTTTAGCATACCAATACTTATTTACCATTACCAATACCTTTTTTTACGTAAACAAACTCAGAGCACTATTTCGTTGCTAAAATAATTTTACAAGTAGAGCTCATTCTATAATGAGCGCTCGATCGCTTAGTTTAAAAGCACCCTTATAAAATATGTTTCTTTAATATATTAATGTATTTCTTGCAATAATAGTAAATACGTCAATAACTGACGTGATGTCGTTACGCTAACTTAGCTTGGATTTATAACGTTATCATTTAAGCGCACGCGCATAAAATACGTATAAGACGGCTGCAGTCTAGATAGAGATTGATAACCAAGTAAGTATGAGTTATCTATAAGTACCATCTATACTAATCAATAAAGTGGAAACGTTTTCTTGTTTGTTTGTCCTAAAGGCTCCGAAACTACTAAACCCATTTGAAAAATTCTTATAAGTTGGGAAGCTAAACTATTCCCGAGTCAAAAATTTTATCCAGATACGCAAAGACGTGGATGAAATTGCGGAGAACAGCTAGTAGGATATAATTCTTCCTTCGTTAGAGACAAGACGAAAGGAACGAGACCTTTTATTATTAGATAAAACTAGCCGTTTTCCCGCGGTTTCACTCGCATCCCGTGGGAATTACTGCCCGTACCCGGATAAAATATAGCCTATGTCACTCGTGGATAATGTAGCTTTCGAATGGTGAAAGAATTTTTAAAATTGGTCCAGTAGTTTTTGAGCCTATTCATTACAACCAAACAAACAAAGTTTTCCTCTTTATAATATTAGTAGGTATAGATATTAAGAGGCCAAGTCGACTCTCCCTACCTCCTGAATAGGATAGGTTTGGGATGTCCACGTATAAATTCTCGTAAAAAAACTCTATTTTTAAACGGTTTTTTGTTCTCACCACAAGAAATAATTATGGAAAAAACATATTTGTCTCAAGATCATGCAGACTGACTATAATACAGACTATAATGACCTCATGAATAAATAGTAATAACAATACCCTTATTGATATCTTTCACCTTTCTTTTCCTATATTTTTGTTTTCTTTTAGTTTTATACCCGTTTAAACATTGTTCTAGGCATAAATGCATAGTTTTAGTGTGGAAACTTTTTTTTTGTTTCTAAGATATCTGTTTGTTTCCCAAATAAAATAAAATAAAATAAAGAAGTAAAAATAAAATAATGTGTAGAAAAAAAACAAAATAAATAAGAAAGTTAACGAGTAAATAATAAGTGATCAATGAGTTTAAGTAACTTTTTTTATTTAAATATTGCCTCGTTACAGTTTTGCTATCTAAACCTTATTTCATAAAGAAGCCCCGAGTCTGCTTTGTATGATAAGAGATTGGTGATTGACACACCCGCGCATCGGAGAGCACGTTAGTGTCGGTTCTGCACGTGATCTCTATGCTAACATACAATAGCATCCTCATATTATTATTTTGCAATACTTTATCAATTTTTTTTTCCTAATAATGTATTAGGTATAGGTACAATGTTTATAAACTACATTACACAGATAATTAATTACCCTTAAAGGGTTAAGAAAATATTTTAGCATTAATAATTAAGCGTGTTTTTTGTATTATTTTGTAACATCTCATTGTCAGGCATTATACTTACTCATTTAAAAAAACCGGCCAAGTGCGAGTTGGACTCGCGCACGAAGGGTTCCGTACCATTATCTATGAAAAAAGTACAATAGGAATGGTCTAATAGATGGCGCTACTAGTATACAATTTTGCAATTAATTCATATAAATCAACAGACTTAATATATATTTTTTTTAATTATTAGTATTTGTTGTTAAAATTTGGTGTTGTGAAAATTTCAGCATTCTAGCTATCACAGTTAATGAGATACAGCCTGGAGACAGACAGACAGACAACGAAGTCTTAGTAATAGGGTTCCGTTTTACCCTTTAGGTACGGAACCCTAAAAACGAGGCCAAACACGAATCCTCTCGGACGAAAATCGACACACCTTAAGACGGCTTTCCGTATTACGTCAACACATTATTTCAACTACTTTTGTAAATCCGTTTAGAAGCTTAGAAAGGTAACAAAAGATAAATAGTTACTATAGTTTGGGCCTTAAAACCCTTTACTATTCGCAAAGCATTCAGACGAAATTAATACACATTTAGAGCTACACTTCGTACGTACTACGTGCGTATAAAATGGTTGGAACACTCTGTGTAAACGATACAGCGTGTGAGCGTAGATATGTACAAAAAAATGGGTTTGTTTTGTATTTATTTTTAATGAAAATACTAATTTGATTACAGAATAAGGTTAAAATTAAGATTTATAGGCCTAAACTTTTGACGGTATTTTTTTGGAAAAGGCAGGAAATAAAGACACCACATACGTTGAAATCCTTCCTTTCTATGGTAGTCGGGTAAAAATACTTCAATAATGTCATACGATAGTGGTCAAAAATAAAAAAAATGCATTATCTGTCAGAATTTTGTAGAACTTTATCGGGAACCTTCAAAACTAGCCCTTATAGTCTTACACTACCTACATAATTTAATATCTTAAAACAGCCGTGAAGTCAAAAGAGGCAAAAAATATTATGCTCAATATTGAAACACAGAAAAACCCGCATGCAAACGCTAGTATCTTTTTAAAGATGTATATCGTTTATTCGGGTGCCAAAATTACTTCATTTTACGTCTCAGCCGACCTATTTACCGGTTTTTATCGGTATTGACGGTTTTCGTGTTACGGTTCGGATCTATAGGTCGTTTACGGTTATTTACTTTAACGGTTCACTGATAAAAGATATTAAAAGGCTATCGCGTATGTTTTGTGAATTTTGATGTAACAAAGGTTTGGGTTATTTTGAGAAAAGGGAGAAAATAATGTAGGTACTACTAATTATTTTGAGAAAATGAAGAGACTATTCTCAGATGACAAAGGCTATATTATATCTGGGCAACGGGAAGATGTTTCCACGGGAAGCGGGTGAAACTATGGGCGACATCTAGCAACATATATAACTAGCTTCTGCCAGCGGTTTCACCCGCGTCCTGTGGGAACTACTCGACTACTCGGCGTATACCGTAAAAAGTAGCCTTCCTCGATAAATGGGCTATCTAACACTGAAATATTTTTTCAAATCGGGTCAGTAGTTCCTGAGATTAGCGCGTTCAAACAAACAAACTCTTCAGCTTTATAATATTTGTATAGATGTAAAAGTAGCTCCGTCTGATGTGGCGCAATTGCGGCAAAACTACTGATCGATTTAAATGAAATGTGATTGATATACATATTGTCTAGATCCTAAGAATAGATATAGGCTACTTCTTACCCGGTTGCGGAGAGTGGTGCCTTCGAGATACGAGTGGAACTGCGATAAACCCCAGTATCAAACTGATTCTCATCAACAGCTATTTTGCTACGTATATTAACAAACAGTAATTCATTAATGGCTACCAAATAGATTCGGTACAAAACTAAACATGTTCAAAGGAACCGCATGCTTCCGAATAACGACCTACAAATATATATGTATGTGTATATATATCCAAATCAATACAAATAATTTCATTACTCAATGGGAACTAGTATTAATAGTAATGAGTGTGAACTTTGAGTAGAAATGTACACTGTAGAGCGCTTGGTGTCATGTCAGTTGAAGTCAGAATCAAAGTTTATTTTACGGTCTTTCAATTTTATTTAGGGTCAACTCACACCGAGACGCGACGCGGCTTTGACTTAGCGCTGCGCAGCGCGCAGCCGCGCGACGCCCCTCGTCGTCGCGAGACGCATCCTAGAATCGTGCCATCAACGACGCAGCGAGACGCCGCGCGTTACCGCTGCGTCAAGATGCGTCGCGCTGCGCCGCGCGGCGTCTCGAGGTGCAGCGCTCCGCAGCGCAACGTATCTGAATTCTCACAATTAAATGTGTATCGTTTCGTGTAGTGAATAAAGTATATTTTGAGTCGCTCTATGTGAAATCTGTCGCGTCTCGGTGTGAGTTGACTCTTAGGATCATTAAAATTATACATAGTTAATTTTAATGCTTTTATTTGGTGTGTATATATTTTTTTCTCAAACTTAAAGTATTCATACACTAGCTTCCGCTAGCGGTTTCACCCGCGACCCGTAGGAGCTACTTCACGCACCCGATAAAGCCCATAACCTTTCTCGATAAATGGACTATCCAACTCTGAAATATTTTTTCAAATCGGACTAGTAGCTTCTGAGATCAGCACTTTCAAGCAAACAAATAAACTCTTCAGCTTTATAATATTACTTTATATAGATGAGTGTCATCTACTCCAAGTAAATTCAAGTTCTGAAGTATTAATATTATATATATTAATATTATATTAATATTATATTAATATTATATTATTAATATTAATATAATATTCTATTGACTTTGAAATTAAGGCTATTTCAATATACTTTTTGTAAAATATCTGATACTTTTACTAATTTAATTAACTTCATGTAATTTTGACGTCAACTACACGTCACAAGTGACAGTTGTCTGGCGTAAAAAAGTTGCTTCGTCTAATTCATACTCAAGTGCAATGTGTTTCAATTAATTAAATTACTTTATTGTTAGTGTATTGTTTAAATAATAGTATTTTGACGTTTATGATGCTGCTTCAATGAAATCCTACATGATTTTATGTGATGTTGGATAGATATATTATGTACTGCCTCGTTGGTCTAGTAGTCGCATAGCCGACTGCTGTGCACGAGGTCTCGGGTTCGATTCCCGGGACGGGCCGAAATCGCTGTGTGGGTTTTAGAAACTTTCACAAAGCAGCCCAGAGTTGGAAGTTGGTGATTGATACACCCGTGCATCGGAGAGCATGTTAATGTCGGTCCTGCACCTGATCTGTCTCCGGTCGTGACGGATTGCCGTCCCATCGGGTTATGAGAGTGAGGGAATAGGGAGTGCACCTGTGTCTGCGCAAATGCTTGTGTACTATAATATGTCCTGCGTAGCTGGCTGATCTCCTTATATGAGAACGGCCGCCGTTTTCGGCAATCGGCTAGGATGCCATTATTTATAATATGTACAAACGGCAGCTGGTCAACCCACCGAATCTGACAAATTTTACTAATCGAACCTTCCATTATTGTGGTAAGGTTGAAAATCTATTGATGAAATTTGACAGATTGTAGTAGGTGGTGTAGGTAGGTGATGTACTGGCGTCTGTACAAAATTTTATGTAACTCTTATCCTACTAACATTAAAATCCTGCTAATATAATAAATGCGAAATTTTATGAGAGCGTATCTACATTTGTTTGTTCCTCTTTCACACGCAAACGGCTAAACGGATGTTGATGAAACTTCGTAGTAATATAGATTATATATTAAAATAACACATAGGCTACTTTTTAACCATGTGCGGGAAGTATTTCCCTCGGGAAGCGGGTGAAACCGCAGGCAGCTCCCAATATCTCCATCTCAGCAGTCAATACAATATTGAAAAGGTGATCAGCGTAAAGTGGATAAATAAACCACATTCTTAACTTAATTAATTCTATCGTTTACTTAAGGTGCCGAAAGTGGAAAAAAACATTTTTTTCGTCCCGTGATGTAACCATTGGTACATGCTACAGGCTCGAAAGTTAATACTGTGAGTGATCAAGGATATGATGCAGAGAAAAACTTAAAAAAAATATTTAAAAAATGGTCGCACACATTGAAATACAAAGGCTTGAAATTGCCTCTCGAAAAAATTACGTCGCAAAGTTCTCAAAATATTCAATAACCACCACATTTTTACCAATAAAAGACAGGAAATTTAATAAACTAAAGACAAATATCATAATATTTAATTCCATAGCACATAAATTTGGAGAAAAATTAAAAAAATCGTTAAAATTGAATGACAAATTGCACGAGCAGCGCCTCGCAATGTATGGTAAATGAATCTGAAGTGGCGCCTTAAATAAAATTATAAGGCACAGCACATCACTTACATCTAAACAAGTCCGACCACACACGTTCTATCGATAAATATCGATAGATTAATCAAACGAGCCGATTAACGAGTAATCGAGACATTTTCATAACGATTCCACTTAATTAGATTGTATTTATAGACTCTTACATTTTAAGTAAGAATGTTACATAATAATTTATTTTGATTTGTTTCTGTCGGTAGCTATATTAATAGTTAGTTTATCATTAAAATGCACGCAATAACAATTATGTATAAGACCACACAAGACGATTTTTATGATCACCCGATACTTATAAAAGTATCTACTCTGAGGTCTTGTCGGATTGCCGTCCCATCGGGCTATGAGAGTGAGGGAATAGGGAGTGCACCTGTGCCTGCGCAAATGCTTGTGCACTATAATATGTCCTGCGCAGCTGGCTGATCTCCTTATATGAGAACAGTCTTGGACGCCATTACTATAAAATGATCTACTATGCTAGTATTGCCGTATTATACTATTGCNCTGTGACTGCGCAAATGCTTGTGCACTATAATATGTCCTGCGCAGCTGGCTGATCTCCTTATATGAGAACAGTCTTGGACGCCATTACTATAAAATGATCTACTATGCTAGTATTGCCGTATTATACTATTGCCGTCCCATCGGGCTATGAGAGGAAAGGATAAGGAGTGTATTGGATGCGGTGAGCCTGGAAGCCGACTCCATGATGATTTTGTTTTTAAAATGGTTCCAACCAAATCGTCAGATTTTTTTTTTAATCTTAATACTTTATCAAGACTTTTTTGAATTATAAACTGGCCGCGTGGTCAGTTAGCAATATGCATGAGTAAGTGAAACATCACCTTCTTATTCCGGACCGGTCCTGCGCCTGATCTCTCTTAGGTCGTGTCGAATTTTCCGTCCCATCGGGCTATGAGAGTGAAGGAATAGGGAGTGCACCTGTGTCAGCGCAAGTGCTTGTGCACTATAATATGTCCTGCGCAGCTGGCTGATCTCCTTATATGAGAACAGCCGCCGTGGCCGGACAATCGGCCTTGGACGCATTATTAGGTATCATAACCCTTTTTTCTTTATAAGCCTTTACTTAATTAAATCAATCGTCTGAAGATTTTCTCATAGTTTAATTTAAGCTATCGATTTTTACTAACTAAGGTCAGTTTAGCAAAGCCCTCTCTCGGAGGGATGAAAATTTCATTATTTAAAGGAGTAACTTTAACTTACTTTCAAGTTAAGTCTGTACAAAGTCTAAGTTAGCTAAGAGCCTAAAACTTATTTGTCGCTAGTTGTTTCTAATTAAAAAGAGCTTGTTACTAAATACTTAAGGGTTATTCTGATACACCGACAGAGAAGGTCAAACTGAGATATTTACGGTCAATATACATTTACTGATGGCGTCCTAGCCGATTGTCGCCACGGCGGCTGTTCTCATATTAAGGAGATCAGCCAGCTGTGCAGGACAATTATAGTGCACAAGCATTTGCGCAGACACAGGTGCACTCCCTATTCCCTCACTCTCATAACCCGATGGAACGGCAATCCGACACGACCGGAGAGAGAGATTAGGTTACTACTATTATAACTACTTACTACTGGTACTAAATATTAGAACTAGTCCGATTTTTTTACAAATTATTTCAATGTTTCAGAGACTGCATAATGAGGAAGGCCATGAGTAACGTTTTATCTGCGTTCATGAAATAATCAGAAACTTCTGGTATTAATATAATTAATTTTCCATTACGAGTATTTAGGCACATTCCATAACTTGTAAACATGACCTAAAATTTCTCTAATTTCTAAATCTTCAACGTTTATTGTCGCTACAGGGACGATATATTGTAGTCAAACGTTTCAACTTTGTATGTATATTAAACTCAAGAGCTTGCATGAAATTCCGTAAAAAAAATAATAATCTATCTAATCAAGACATCGAACCCATATCCCGTAATATTACTCTCAACCATTATTACAACAAAACATCCATGAAATAGCAATACAATTAGACAATAGAATGTATGATCATTTGTCGCGACAAAAACGAAAGTAAAACTATTTTTATCTCTCTCTTGG
>NWSH02000571.1:5876886-5894115 GCA_002382865.2 Heliothis virescens
AGAAAAGTTGCATTGGTACTTGCCTGACCTGGAATCGAACCCACACACTCATACTTCAGAGGTTGGTGCTTAAACACTAGGCCAGCACGACTTTTAAATTTTAATATTTTGAAAGTAAAACAATAAAAATTTCTAAGTTTCTAGATTAGATTTAATTAGGTAGATAGATCATTAGACAAAGATAAGCTTCGAAACGTATAATAAGCTGCCAAAATTAACGAAAAACAAATGAAGGTACACATAAGGTTGGGCTGCGGGATTGTTCGAAAGAGTTACCGCGGCCCAGGTACACAAAGGGCTCCAGAAGGAACACGGTGGGTTTTAGTCAGTAAAAGTCTGACACTCTCTCACGCTGCACCCACAGTGGGAGGAGTCATCTGATGATTTCCCACCAGAAAAAAAGGTTCACTTAGGGGTTTCAATAATTGATAATTAAATCTGATATTAGACGTCAATTACTTAGTAGGTAAGTAAATAAAAATAAATAAAACAAAAATGTGAAAATAAAATACCCAACCTAAAAAAACTCAATTAACTTTACAGAAAAATACTAAAAAATAAAGATAATACAATATTCAAAAGCTTTTCAAACCAATTTGGATAGAACAAAGGGCGTACAATATTTGATAAGTGAGTGGCCAATTCCTGCTTCTACCGGCTAGTTCAAATAATGGCTAGGCTCGCATTGTCGGTTAAACAAAAGAGTCAATTATAAGTTGCCTATAAGGATAATTGTGACAGACTTTCTAAAGGCTAGAAGTTTAGAGCTAGGCAATCTATTATCATGTTAAGTTTAGGTGAAACTATCGTGTATTTAAGGGGCAGGAGAAATTGTTTAGTAATTGTGCGATTATTGAGCAATTGATGTAGGTATGTTGTGTTTTTGACGGTAAGGAACTTTTTTTTAATAATACGACTGCGCCACAAGGAGTTCAGTTTTTTGAGTGTATGTGTATATTTTGCGTTTAAGATTTAGAAGTGACGCCAGATTTCTCTTAGCTGTCAAATAGGTTGGATCATCAAAGTTCGATACATATTAAAACAAAATTGTGGACAGACGACAGCAGGTCAACTTACCCGAATCTGACAAATTTTACCAATCGAACATTAACCTTCCACTACTGTAATAAGGTTGAAAATATATTGCAGATATTTGACAGATTGTGGTTACTTGATAAGCTGTCACTGTGGCACACAATAAAAAAATGTGCCATCAATACGGGCAAAACTGCAAGAAGAAATTATTCTTTACTATATAAAACTAAAAGCAGCCTTTCTTTCAAAACTAGAACATTTCAATCACAACCGTTTCTAGGACTAAGCGACTGCTAGCAATCGTGTCTCAACAATGCAACCGCCATTAGTAACAATTGTACTACCTATTTAAGTGGCTACTGATTTAATACTAGAATGAAAAACCATATATTTATGTCCATTTACTATTAGTTTGTATGACTGTACTCTGAAGTATTGAGAAAGTCTCCATTTTCGGATATTTGAGAAATATGGGAATATGTTAACTGCATTTGTAATTGATGAAGCATATTAAATGATTATTGGTAAAATCATGGCCATGTCACCATGACGGACTGCCGTACAGAAGGTAACGGGTTCGATTCCCCAGTACGATCAATATATCTTAGGCTAACCAACCACAATAAGCTCAATACTTAATTCTTTATTTGCATTCCATATGTTATACAGATGGTAGGCACATTTTATAATAAAGAATCAATATGGCATATATATAGGGCATATTGATAGCTCATCACACCATAGCTTATTGTGGTTGGTTAGCCCCAAAGTATGTATTCAGCTAAAATTATGGATGCTACATTTACTTAACTTATATTAACACCCACACCTCGACCACAAAAATGCCCCACATACAAATGTTGACCGCACCGGGAATCGAACCCAGGACCATCAGTCCAGCATGGCAACCATAGCACCAACTAAGTCGTCAAACTGGTCTACTTTTTACTGAAATTACTACCGATAATTTTCGTTACAATATAATCATCTGCCTAGCCTTTTCCCGAATACGTTGGTGTCGGCTTCCAGTCTAACCGGATGCAGCTGAGTACCAGTGTTTTACATGGAGCGACTGCCTGTCTGACCTTCACAACCCAGTTACCCGGGTAACCTGGTACCCCTTGGTAAGACTGGTTGTCAGACTTTTTTATATAGGCACACACTATTGCCACTATTACTATTGGGGTTATAAATTGAAAGTAAATATGCTTACTTTTTCAGATGTATCTAATGATTTTCTCTTGTTAGACGGAGTTTCATCGTCAACAGTAAAATGTTNCTGCCAAAGATGTTCAAATGTCAGCCGGGACCACCCGAGACCCACCAGTTTATCGTGCCTTCCGAAACACGGAAGAACTCGTTATGACAAGATGGTCACCCACCCACGGACCGACCACGCCAAGCGTTGCTTAACCTTATGATCGATCGATCCGCGCGGCTTTGTCTTAGCCACGAGCTCTTCTTTCGTTTCGTTTTCGTTACAATATAAATAAGTTTTTTATATTTTCTAAAGGCTTTTCAGCTCTACTCAGCAGGCCATTGACGTTAGCTTATGTAAGTGACAAGCCAATAAGTTTTTTCTTAGAAATATTTCTATTAACTTCTGGACGCTTGTAAAACAATTTAGTTTAGATTTGTACCTTCAAAGGGAAGGTGTTAATAAACAGTTGTAAACTTCTCCAGTATTCTAAGAATATTCTCAGAACTTCATCAGGTTTTAGGAACTAGCTTTTCCTAGGAATTTCGCCGCATTCCGAGGAAACTACTTCGTGCATTCGGATAAAAAGTAGCCTATAGCCTTTCTCGATAAATAGGCTAAATTACACTGAAGATATTTTAAACGGTCCAGCAGTTCATGATATTAGCGTGGGCAAGCAAACAAGCATTTCGATTTTGTTCATCTGCTAGATAACCCATTTATCGAAGAAAGCTACGTTTTATCCGGGTCTGTAGGCAGGTCCCACGGTATACGGGTGAAACCACTCACGGAAGCTAAGTAATAATAATAATATTAAGTATGACATACAGAGTGAGAAGAGCTCGTGGCTAAGTCAAAGCCGCGCGGATCGATCGATCATAAGGTTAAGCAACGCTTGACGCGGTCGGTCCGTGGATGGGTGACCATCTTGTCATAACGAGTTCTTCCGTTTTTAGAAGGCACGATAAAACAGTGGGTCCCGGCTGTCATTTGAACATCTTTGGCAGTCGTTACGGGTAGTCAGAAGCCAGAGAAGTCTGGCAACCAGTTCAGGGGTGCCAGGTTGGCCAGGTAACTAGGTTGTGGAGGTCAGATAGGCAGTCGCTCCATGTAAAGCACTGGTTCTCAGCTGCATACGGTTAGACTGGAGGCCGACCCCAAAATAGTTGGGAAAAGGCTAGGCAGATGATGACATACAGAGTGAATATTGTACACATCATCTACGCGTAAAAAAATTGGCTCTTAAAAAAAAAGAAATCAAATTTTCCAATAAACTGGTATGTAGGTAGCTAGTATCCATGAATAAAAAACTAATGTTTCAATAAGTTGGTACATCAATATGTATAGAGATGAGTAAAAGGCGGTACTAATTGGTACCGATGTGGCACGTGCCGGGCTCGTACCACTCAGTTCCCGGAGATACGTCTCGATGTATTTTTTGTTCCATAAGCTTCCTTGCATTGTTCAATTTCAATTGAATTTGTGTCTTCGAGTTCATAGTACAAGTGTTCTTCGAAGTACGAGATAGTACGTAGACCTTTAGTTTTGTAAAGCATCAATAATGGAAATTAAAATAGAAATATATCTTTAACAATTATTACTTTTTTTTATATTCAAATGTAGTGAGTGAGTTTTTAATTTAATCATCACATTAGTATTATTATTTACATATATTTACAACATACACTATTACAAAAAAAAACTTAAACTAAGAACTAAAAACTAAAAAGCGTCAAAAAATTCCTCCCCATCGCTGTCGACTGGGAGCGTGCCCAAAAGGCTGGCAGCATTGCCACGCTGGATGGCAATGCTTAATCTTTGACCTAGGTAATAGCCAGCCTTTTGGTCACGGGTAGCGTCAACCAGCCGCCTAGATAGTTCTTTGAAAATAGTGTGGGCATTCGGACCCCACGACCCGAGGGTTTCAACCCCAAACGGTTCGAAAATATAGTTGCCAACAAGGCCACTATATTTTCGCCGCTTGAGGTTCAATTATTAATTATTAAGAATCACTTTTACTAACATCACTACATGTATAAATAAAGTAGCTTTCAGTCTGTCAGCCTGAAGGCTCCTCCTTTTTAAAACAAAAAAAAAACCGTGCAAAGCCGGGACGCACGGAATTCAATAACAGATAGATAGATCTGTTGATTTGCTTACTAGAGATAGGAATTTAACATTATTTGTATAGAGCTCATGGCTTCCTATCTTTACTAACTGCGGAACTCAATATTCTGTCCATCTCTGGAATTTGCCTACTAGACATAATTCTGTCAAAATTCTATCTCTAGTAAGCAAAGCTAGAGAAAGATAGGTTATTGGGAAAGGCCGTAAGCAAATCTACGAATAGATTATTGCAATCCGCAGTTATAAAACAATCTTTTTTCGCACCCCAATAACAGCCTTCAGAAACTATACTCAACGTCCATATCTCGCTATACCCGTGATCTGTTCAAACAGAAATTCGATTACAGTAACAAACTAAGGTAATGTTTCAACTACCCACTCGAACCAGCAAGCTTAATCACTTGACATACGCCAACAATTTGTTCAGCTATCGATATTTGGACGCAAACTGTCCATGGACATTGCTCCGTTGCGATAGCAAAAATAGGTAAGTTATGATTATAGAAGAAAGATCGTGAAATATGTTGGTAGATAGATAGATAGATAAAACATTTATTCAGTATAAACAACTACAGACCAAAAAAAACAAGTGGGTACACAAAACAAATAGTAACGACATTATAGACAAACAACAAAAAAAATGATATTATAAAATTACAAATTAGATGGCAGTAGGTACAGAAGAAAGAATACAAAAAAAGAGGAAAAAAAAAACGGCGCGGTTCCGTGTGCCTGAAGTTTGCACCGAATGGGAGTCCAGCTCAGCATGTGTCAGGTAGAATACCTGACGCTGGTATTCTGCTGGATCCCTGCAATGGTAGTAATGCTGCTCTCTTGGATGGCCACTACCTATAGAAAAAGTAGTATACATAAGTTGCGCAATGAACTAGTTTAGGAGTAAGCTAAATATGTAGAATCAGAAAATTGAAGGTAATCATCAATCAAATTCGTCCAATGGGTAGAAGTATAAAATGCAACTATCTAAGCATAAATCTATCTTCTTTACTTATAATAAATCTGTAGAGAGGTCAATTCTGTAGGTGAAATATATTTCCAAAATAACTATCGGGGGGTGATTAGGGATCGATACTGATGCCAAAAATGCAATCAGTAGAATTTTTGTCTGTGTCTGTCTATCTGTCTATCTGTCTGTATAACCGTTATATAAACAAAAACTACTGGACGGATTTTAACGAAACTTGCTGCAATTATTATTCATACTCCTGAGCAGGTTATAGTATACTTTTCATCACGCTACAATCAATAGGAGCAGAGCAGTGAATGGAAATGTTGGGAAAACGTACTGTCGCTGGCACAAGCGACATGATCCGCGAACGAAGTCGCTGGCAGAAGCTAGTAGAAAATATAGTTACAAAAGCTTACAATAACGCTTTCCGTTGAAAACCATTTTCAAAACAACACATTTCGCACTAACTGCCACCAGAGCGGTCTCCCCCGCTTCTTGAAGGTACTATTTTTCGATCCTGGATAAAAACAATGCCTATAGTTATTGATATGTAAGCTAAATTACTGTGAATTTTCATTAAAATCCATGCACTAGTTTTTGTGTGACAGAGGAACAAACATCCATACAAACTTTAGCGACTATACTACATATTCGTAACTAGCTTCTGCCAGCGGTTTCACCCGCTTTCCCGTGGGAACTACTGCGCGCACCCGATAAATGGGCTATCTAGCACTGAAAGAATTTTTCAAATCGGACCAGTAGTTCCTGAGATTAGCGCGTTCAAATAAACAAACAAACCAACTCTTCAGCTTTATAATATTAGTAGTATAGATTAAACAATTAAAGAAAAACTTGAAACCACAAACAATATTGTTGTCAAACAACTAACCACTCAAACGGCCTTAATAACACCAGTCTAATAAAACGGGTCTGTTCCATCAGCCCTATTACACAGTCGTTTCATTTCCGTACGACACGTTTTGAGTAAAAAAATATAATTGCGCCGATGTCCCGCCGAGGCTCATTCACTCAACCATTCAGTCGTTCGTTCATTCACAGCGGGCAAGTATTTTAACAAGCAAAAAAATATGGCCACGCATTCTCTCGAATTGAATTAGTTCGCCATCCACTGAGAAGGTTTTAACATTTCGTTTTTAATAGGACTAAATATATAAGTTAATGAAGTTTATGATTGAGGGCGGTGGTTATTTTTTTCTTTTTTTTTTTTGTTGTTCTAATTGAATTTATCTTGTTTGCTTCGGTTGTGGAGTGAGTTGGAGGAAGTTTACGTTTATTATTAAAAAAACAGTGTCGTATTATAAACAGTGTGTTAGATAATTGTATTTCTTCATCTATATTTGCACCTAATTATTTGCTACCTATAAGGCAAAGGATGGTTGGGTTATGAGTAAGTCGCATTTAAGTCAGTTCTTATGTAAAAAACCTGCGAATTGGACTCGCGCATGAAGGGTTCCGTACCAGTATCTATGAAAAACACGTTTATTGTATGGGGACCTCCCTCAATATTTTATTTAGTTAATTTTTAATATTTATAGCGGCAACAGAAATACATCATTTGTAAAAATTTCAGCTTTCTAGCTATCACGGTTTATGAGACACAGCCCGGAGACAGACAGACAGACAACGAAGTCTTAGTAATAGGGTCCCGTTTTAACCTTTTGGGTACGGAACCCTAAAAAGTGTCCGTTAGTATGCCAACTTTCGTTTTTTTACAGCGATAAATAAATCTTATTTCTTTTATTTTTAATATGACTTAATTTACTGTTAAAGGATTTTTTTTTTAAAGAAACTGATATTTACTTTTACAATATTTCCAAGTACAAAGTTAAAGATTAAGTTAAAACAATTTGACGATAGCAGTCCTACTTACTGTCTGTGCCGTCGAGACTCACAGCGGGCGATCGTTTCTTGTTTTACAACATTTATGAAGATATCTCTTTGCCTGATTGCGAACCAGGAATGAGATTCCAACTGAGTATAGTGTTACTTATAGGAGGGTTTTTTACTCTTGCATTTTGCCAATATTTATGTAACAATCTTGATTGCTTACTAATATTTTAAATGCAAAAGTAATTCTGTCTATCGCGCTTGTACACCAAAACTACTGAACTGATTAAACTTTTTAGTATACAGATAGTCAAAAGCCTGAGAATGGACATGAATACAGGCAATTTTTTATCCGGTTGCAGGAAGTAGTACTCTCGGAGCACGGGTGAAATCGCCGATTGTTTTATCGGCAGAATTTTCAGAATTTTGAATAGTACAATCCTCCTAGTTTGTCTGTACAGGACAAGAGACAATTTTGTGGCTCTATCCTACCTTACATTTTGGTAAAGTGCTAATTTATATGAGACCATCCGTTTTCCCGCGGTTTCACTCGCATCCCGTGGGAATTACTGCCCATAGCCGGATAAAATACAGCCTTTGTCACTCGTGGATAATGTAGCTTTCGAATGGTGAAAGAATTTTTAAAATCGGTCCTGTAGTTTTTGAGCCTATTCATTACAACCAAACAAACAAACAAAACAAAGTTTTCCTCTTTATAATATTAGTATAGAAGAAGTGTTTGAAATTGCCCAAGTAAACTATACCGCAGATCCGTGACTACATAAGATCGAATATCCGCTCACGATCTTATCAATTATTCGAAATACGAGTAAGAACCCTTTAGTATCCGCGAACACAATGATACGACATTATCGTATAGTGTGTCACCGGCCTTAAGTACACACGTTGACAAGTGTGCAGACCTTCTTTAGCTCTTAATTAGTTGAAATTCTTGACAATAACTGTGAAACATTTTTTTAAGAACTTGTATCGAAAAATTATTAAGCCAAATGAAAGAACGAATGAGTGAATGAAATATTATGGTTTTACCTGGCAATTTATGACTATATAGTAAAAAAATATCAGATCCCTACTGGTTTGATAAAATACGTTACAACTTAGAAACAGCTGAGCCGAACAGGTTTTATTTGATAATTCAAAAAATTACATCCCAATCAGTTCTTCCGTTTAAAAGCTACGGTGCTACAAACAGACATACACAGTGGTCAATCTTATCTCCTTTTTTGCTCACAGGCTAAAAACTAGAGAACCGTGAAAATATTAAAAAATATATTCACTTTAATATTGTCTTAAGAATTGACCCGTCTTTGAGATTATTCTGTTTACCTTTTATCGAGAAAACTAACTTAAGATAAACTTTTCCGTGACATTTTATTTCAACATTTTCTTGTGAACGTTTCCTAGAACACCATAATAATCAAAGATACCGGCGCAAAAAGGGAACAGCGAATAGTTCTTTTGTTCCCATTTTTATTGCAACGAAGTGTACAGTCCACAGGACAATTCTATATTTACGTACCAGAGACAAAGATAGGAATTCCTTTGCAAATTGTATCTTTCTAAACTCCTAGGATTCTTGGACTGCAAACGTTTTGTCAAAGTCAGAAACTGTAACTTTTTTGCTATGTTTTTGTGTCTAGTATTTTAGATATTCCAAAACTATACTTTCTCAGAAGAATGATTGAAACTCATTCACCTAAAAATGACTGCGTATTTCGATGAAATTCATAATGATGCTTTATCAAGATTCATCTGCCTAGCCTTTTCCCTAGAAGTTTTCTAACTATGTTGGGGTCCACTGGAGTAGCTCAGTACTAATGTTTTACCTGAGTTCCTCAAATCAGTTTCCAGGGCAACCCGATACCCTTGGTGAATGAGTAGTTGTTAGATATTGCGGCTTCTGACTACCCCATGATAACGCCTGCATTTAAACTTGCCTCCCAAAACAAGGAATTATTATTTTTATCCTAGCATCAAAATTATTTCAAGATACAGCAGACAAAGCAGATGTAAAGAGCCTAGTCGTAACATTAATAAACATTACCTTAACAGGAACTTAGAGACTCCCTTAACCTTTTAAAAACTCGAAAATTCTCAAAAATATTGTACACCGTATTTACTGGAAGCTTCCTTCTATTTAACAGTGTGATCTTAAATTACTGGAGCCATCTAATCATAACTTTGATAATACAAGACAAATGAGGTACTCACTCTTCATCCCTCTTCGGATGAGGGATCTTACAACCCCAGCCTATTTTAGAAGGTTACAATGCAAAAAAAAATAGCAGAGATATCATTTGGCTAAAAATAAGTCGGCATCGGTCGTCGTCGTCATCATCTCCCTGCCCTTATCCCAATTTATTTGGGGTCGGCGCAGCATGTTTTCTTCTTCCATTCTCTTCTATTTGCCGTCAATTCACAAGTAACATTCTTCCTAGCCATATCGACTTTCAGGCAATCCATCCATCGTTTCTTTGGTCGTCCCCTTCCGCAATATCCATCCACATTCATGCTCAATTCATCGGTCGTCCTTCTCACGGCCTAAAAACGTCCACTGCTGGACAAAGGCCTCCCCAAGCTGGAGGGATTTAACCATACTCACCTGGGCATGTGCTGATTGATCATAAGATTAAGCAACGCTTGGCACAATGTATATGAGTGACCTATCTATGTCATAACTAATTCCTTCCTGTATTGATAGGCATGTTAAGTTGTAGTTCCCATCATTTGAAAATCGGTGGCAGTCGGGTAGTCAGATGCCAGGAACTCTGATAACCAGTCTTACCAAGGAGTTGCCCGACTACATATAAAATAGTGGCAAGTACTCAGCTGCATACTGCTAACCTGGTTGCCAATCCTAACACAGTTAGCAAATGCTGGGCTGATCATGATGACCAATTATTATCCTTCTCCTCATTTGTATGGCTTGCTAAAGGGCTTTACATAATGACTAAAAACTTAGTGATTTTTTAAGGGCTAATCCCGTATAGAAGACGCTACACAGTAACACAGCAGTGTCAAAAATAACAGTGTCCATCCATCCAATTAAAGATCTGGTCACTTTTCCCAGACTGACTAGAGGCCTTGCTTAACCTATTTCGCATCAAAAGAGAACTCTTGACCTTCTGCCAATGTTTTTTTTAATTCAGTAACCTCCCCTCTCTCCCCTCTGTCGGTATCTTTCACTAGATGTTTGGTTCACAGCTTGATTATGATAAATGAACTTTGCGCGCGTTCTGCCGATGATAAAAAGGGTCTTTTAGACTTCTACGAACACCGACAATATCTATTTTTTTTTATTTTTAAAGATTACACTTGATTGCATAAAAATTGCCAATTTTGTTTTTACTTACGTTTGTTGCGGCATTTATTTATGAGGTCCTTTAACGTTCATTGCTAATGCTGGGGTTTATCTGCACTTTGCTCGTAACGTCAATGATCAACCTATCAAAAATAGTTAGAAACTACTATGTGTTACCATCAAGATAGGATTTAAAATAACAAATACATGACAAAAGATGAAAATAGCACCTGAGAAAGGTAAAAAAAACTTCATTAACTAGCTATAAAGACTCTTCACAAAAAACCATCTTAACCAGACATATTTCTTGGCAAAATTTTCTTGCCGTTTTCCATTCAACCATACCTCAATATCTACCCACGACAATTAATAAAATGTCACATAATTTAAGCATCGATTACACAAACGACAAAACAAAATGCCACACATATTACTAAACGCTAACAAATATTCAGAAAATGGTGCTACATTTTTTTGCACGCCACTGTATCAACATCGTTAAGGACCACACACATAGTTCGAAAAGTTGCGATTTCCTTTGACTAAACTACAATTGAAAACGAACCCTATATCCTTTCACATACGGTTGGAATTTCTTTGTGTTTAAATGTGTGAATTAGTATTCTTCCATGTTGCCTGTATGAATAATTCCTTGATCTAAGATACAGGAGCTTTGTAGACCTAATGTGTCGGAAATAATACGTCTGTCCAGTAAATGGGACAGTTCTTGTAATGGATTTGTTATAGGACATATTTTATGTAAGTAGTTGTGAAAGATTTTTGCTCAATGTCTTGTAACGTGACTTGTAAATTATATTGTTGGATAAACTTTAAGTATTTTTTCCACCGATTTGTACGGCTGTGACGTATGAAATTCATCATCTGCCTAGCCTTAGGCATGACGACAGGGTAAAAAATAAGCAAATCCATTTAGTAATTCCGTAATTTACATTATCGCAAAATATTGGACACGTATTTTTTGTTTTTAAAAATCTATCAATAATAAAAAAGATAATGAGTATTAAAGTTCAGGAATGGGGGTCCTGACGTCACGCCTATGTCAAAATCGTACGTAGGCGTAACGTCACGCGCAATTTCAACGGTCTATAGCTTCGTAATTATTTGTTAAGATGTTAAATGAAAAAATACGTATGCAATATTTTTTTATAATCTAAAAGACGGACTAATTAGATTTTTTTAGTCGTCATGCCTATTACACTGGGTCGGTTTCCAGTTTCACTGATTCCAACTGAGTAATTGCTAGTGTGACATATGCAGCGACTGCCTATCTCACCTCTAGAACCCTGTTGCCGAGGTAATTTTCAGCTTTTAATACAAACACAAACAAAAATGAACACAAATGGTCTTAACAACGCGATCGTGTGGCTGTTACATAGCAACGAGTACTTTAAAAAAAAAAACCGGCCAAGTGCGAGTTGGACTCGCGCACGAAGGGTTCCGTACCATTAACTATGAGAAATGAACGTATCTATTACCTACAACTAGCCAAAATACAAACATTTTTCGGGCAGCAAAAAATAACTTTGTTTTTCATACAAATGGATGAATAACAAAGTTATTATTTGCGGTTTCGCACGTTTATTATATGAGGACACCCTTTATTTTATTTTTTTATTTTTAGTATTTCTTGTTGTAGCGGCAACAGAAATAGATAATTTGTGAAAATTTCAGCTTTCTAGCTATCACGGCCAGATACAGCCCGAAGACAGACAGACAACGTAGCCTTAGTAATAGGGTCCCGTTTTACCCTTTGGGTAGTGAACCCTAAAAACTACGAAACTCCTAAATAAAATTCTCAAACGTTCCCACAGTCTTAATTCTCTCTATACCTACCTTCATACAAAACAATCTAATTCATTTGAAACAGAACTGCAGTTTGCAGCTGCCATTTTTTCCTCCCACCAAATTGACCAGCCTTAACGAAGTCAGCATTGAAAGTAAATTATTAACCGAAAAGTTGGTTGTAAAAAGCCGATCGTTAAGCGGTAACTTTTATGTTTAATTTATTGTATTTTTATTAGAATGTCTTAAGGATTGATTGTTTGTTTATAATAAAGTAAACAGTTCCAACGGCCTGTTTACACATTGCGATTTTATTGCCCGTCTTCTTATCGAGTGAGCTGCAGGTTTAATCACCTAACAAGCCCTAGTGTCAGAGTTTTCTCAAATCCGCCTGACGGCCTCTGACGTGGATTAATATACGACTGCTACTGAGTAGCATTCGAGGACGCCCGCTTTACGTGCCCTGCCAGGCACGGGAGTGTAACACCGCCAACTTCCAAACTCCAGGCTGCTTTGTGAAAGTTTCTAAAACCCACAAAGCGATTTCGGCCTGCCCCGGGAATCGAACCCAGGACCTGTGAGACTAGACCGACGAGGCAGTCTCGCCCGTTGCTTGCCATTTTATGCAGCAAGATGCTACTTGTACTATGTAAACGTAATCGTGCAATAGGTAAATGGTCGCCTGTCAAATATTCCTGCAATAAAATGGCAAGCAACGGGCTATGAAATCGCAATGTGTAAACGGGCCTTTACGGAACTATTTTCTGTACCCGGATAAAAAGCAGGCTTTCTCCGTTTCCTCGATAGATGGCTTAACTTAGTTCAATGATAACATAAACTTACGTTTTACTAAAAACAAAATAATTGTTTAATTTGAAAATTTTACTTGAAAAATCAGACTTTTGAAATCAATCCTGAGATTAGCAAACAAATTCTGTAGCTTTATAAAATAATTATATGTATACGGTCGAAATGAGTACCTCCTCCTTTTTGGGAAGTCGGTTAAAAAAGTATATATTTCTGTCTAACCCTGTTAAAATTAAGACCACAATACGATTTGTTTAGTAAAAAATAATGACCAAAATTGATGTGGTTTGACACGGCAAGAAAAAAATGCTTAGTATAACCAGAATGCCATTAGTCAACGTACGAGCCACGTTTTTCTATTGAAATAAGTTCTAGACCACGACCGAAAACGCTAGCTTATACAGGATGATTTACTACTCGATGATACAGGGTGGTCTACAAATAATATAACTAATATTACACGGATAGGAGTTTAAATATTAATATGAATAAAGTAAATTAAAATTTCTGAAATAATGCAACCAATATTATCGTTATAGCAAATAAGTTTCATTAAAATTAATGTAAATTAAGCTCCAATTTCTGATACATATTTTGTAAAGTTTTCCTCATTATATTTTCCAGGAAAGCACTAAATTAAAATCTCTCATACGAAATCCACACCGAAGCAAACATAAAACCACAAATAAGAATATTAATTCATTTATTCAGGTTTATTTGCAAAAACGACTTCACTTTTTCACCATTTCACAGAAAACAAATCAATCCCTCGATAAATATAAATGGCATAAAAATACGCAAACGTCCATTTAAACATCAACCTGTATATCAAAAGCTGATTTACCTCCACCCTGTATATTACCAAAGGTGTGCAAAAGTCATTCATTCCGAGATTTACTTTACTCCCTTTGAAAAGCCCTAACACATTTTATATTAGTTTTTTTCCTTACTGGTCGACTTTTTTTTATATTATTTCCATATCTGAATACGTAAAAGGTTCGAATTTATATTGGAAGTAATGCTTATTAAGTAGGCAGAATTTCGCCGGCAATTCTGTTACGTTTTATTTAATCTGTGACCTTTTTGCTTTTTGATTCTGCGGTTATTTTAGCTTTTCTTGTGTTGTCTTTTTTAGTAACAATACACTTATTTCCCTTCATAGAATGCTAATAAATACTAACATGAGATATTACGGCGAATGTTTGCGTAATTGTAAAATTCCTTTATACTGATATTTATTTATTACTATTGCAAACATTTTTTTCTTTAAAAGCATCTTAAATCTAATGATAATCTAGTCATCTGATGTGACGGTTACAACTGCTAGATTTATCAAAATCCGTTCAGCTGTTAAACCGTGATTGAAGAAGCAACACTTAGCGTCAATTCACACCGAGACGCGACGCGACGCGACGCTGCACGCAGATTTTACATAGAGCGACTCAAAATGTACTTTATTCACTACACGAAACGATACACATTTGATTGTGAGAATTCAGATACGTTGCGCTGCACCTCGAGACGCCGCGCGGCGCAGCGCGACGCATCTTGACGCAGCGGTGACGCGCGGCGTACAAGATCGGTGCTGCATCTCGCGATTTGCTTTGTTTTTAAGATACGTCTCGCGACGCCGCGAGGCGTCGCGTGGCGCCGCGTGGCTTCGCGCTACATCAAAGCCGCGTCGCGTCGCGTCGCGTCTTGGTGTGAATTGACCCTTAGGACCGAGTTACCGTCAATATTATAAACATTTCTCTTAAAACAACTGTCTACTTTGAAAAATAAAGTAACTGAGTATCGTCTTACAGACCCTCAAACCTTCCCATTCAAAATATTTGCAAAATTACAAAGTAACTAGCTACCAATTTAATATTGTTTACATCGAAATATTTTGTACCCATATTCATTACAAAATAAACAACTTCTTTCTTTCCATAAAACAAAAGCTATAATTCAATTCCTCATTACAATACATAAATGGCAATAAATCTTAGCCAATCAAAACGGTTGCTTCAGATCGGTCCGGTTTATTAATACGTTAATTACCGGTGAGCAGATGCTGTGATCTGATCGGCTGATACCATTAACGCTTAACTTTTAGTAAGCCGACGCGAGAGATGGAACGAATTGCCCAAGATTTTGTGACGTGGATAAGAATTTTATTTTGTGTGATTTTTTGAAATTATTTTCTATATGGCAGTTATTTTTTTTTTCTATTTTTGTATTATTTTTTCCTAATTTTTGTGTGAAAGAAATGTTTCTTACGTTTACATAGTAAGTTTTCATGAAATCATACCTTTTACATATTTTTATTAAGTTGAAGTGCCGAATGCACCCGGATCAGTGCGTCAACATCACCACAAACGGAGCCCTGGTGATGGAAGGCGGTCGAGAGGAAGACCAAGCCACAAAAAACGAACAATAGATATAGATCAAAGCCATAGGAAGGCCTTTTCCCAGCAGTCGGACAGTAGACATAGGCTGAACAAACAAATAAACTTAAATGACGTAATTTTTCTGTTAACAAAAATAAATAATGCTTACAAAAACCAAAGGATAGACTAGTATATTTTTTAAGTTCTTTGTAAGGCTGTTTATAAATAAATAATAATACAAAGCGATCCCGTGTCCCGGAAATGCGGGGAAATGATAAAAGATTGGACCTCTATTTGAAGCTATTTTGAATATTTCGCCAATATTTTTGTGGTTTGTGCTGGTGACATTATGATTTTTGTTTTTTAAACGTTCATGTTTTATTGTTTGTTTTTCGGTGTTGTATTCGGTTAACAATGTTTATTGTTTATAATGGTTACGTGGTTTATTTAAACTGGGAATATATATTTTTATTTGTTCCAAAAGTATGAATGTTTGGATAACGCATTGTTTTTTTTAATTATTAAGGTATTTCGCACATACCTACCTACGCTCGTATAAATACATATTAAAAAAAAAATAAGCCTACTTTAAACTCAATAATTCTAACATCATCTTCCTGCCCTTATTCCAATTTATTTGGGGTCGGCGCAGCATGTTTTCGTCTTCCATACTCTTCTATTTACCGTCATCGCACAAGTAACATTCTTACTAGCCATATCAAATTTCACGCAATCCATCCATCGTTTCTTTGGTCGTCCCCTTCCCCAATATCCATACACATTCATACTCAAAACCTTCCTCACAACATGATCCTCATTCCTCCGCATCACTCAATAATTCTAACATCATTATAAAATACCTATCGAGTTAAACTTAAAAAAAAAATACTATTTTTTTTAAACTATCGCTTCCAGAATTTTCAAGTCTAAGTTAAGTGCGCACGACCAGTCGAACGGGTTGCTGGCGCCTATTCATTGACGAGAAAATGGGTGGTATTATGACTCAAAGAAACAAATAAAGCACGCCTTTCAAACAACTGAAAATCAACCTTAAACTCTAGTGATAAAGTTTGCAATAGCTTGCCAGGATCCGATCACTTACAACAGAGAACAAAACAAAAGCTGCAACGACGCAAATGTCAAGAATTCTTGTACTTACAAAACAAAGCATTCAATTTTCGCTCTTTTTTTGAATATCCTAGTAGCAAGAAGGGTGCTTTTCGCTTGTAACTTTTTGCTGTTACTTACGCCTTTTTATTTAGGGGTGGGTGTTACCGTTGTAACAAAGATTGAATTTAAAACTATTGGGTTGCCTGTTGATAATAATCGTGGCTTCTGTTCGATTTTTAACCGACTTCAAAAAAAAGGAGGAGGTTCTCAAGTCGACCGTTTTTTTTTTTTATGTTTTTTTTTTTAAACGTATAATTACATCGTGCGAAAGAGATCATGAACGTTCAACTTGTGTATTTATGAACGTGTGATATTAAAAAAAACTGGTTTTACATACTTTTAACATACTTTTATTTCCTCAGCATTAAGGCCGGGACTCCACCAAAGCGGAGACGAGACGAGCGGAGAGGAGATGTTTTTTAAACAACCAATAGAATTGAGTTATTGACACGTCTCCTCTCCGCTCAGCTTCAGTGGAGATCGCTGTGCGGAGATGTGTAATATTTGTATGTCGCGATGGAAGCGGAGATGTGAGCTGTGCGCGGACGACGCGCAGTGGAGACGAGAGATGTGAGCGGCG
>NWSH02000571.1:5906183-5954298 GCA_002382865.2 Heliothis virescens
TCCTTTATTATACATAATTTATTGGACGTATAAACTTTATTGCCGACAACTCGGTCGGTGTTGCAATGATACAAAATTGGGGTAAACATCGTCGGAGTTTGCAGTGTAACGGGAAAATATATTTTAAGTTACCCGGAAATCCGATATCACTTTGATAAGATGAGTTGTCAGACTTTCTGGCTTCTGACTACCGGTAACGACTGCCGAAGATGTTCAAACATAGAGTAAATATATACTAGAGTAGTAAACCTCGTTCAAATGCGTCGTAAGAAGCGATGCCATTTTTTAGACGCAACGACGTAGCTTTGAAACTTTTGACATCCAAATGACATTTGAAC
This sequence comes from Heliothis virescens, assembly GCA_002382865.2. NCBI lineage: Eukaryota > Metazoa > Arthropoda > Insecta > Lepidoptera > Noctuidae > Heliothis > Heliothis virescens. The sequence continues at coordinate 5,906,522 of NWSH02000571.1, forward strand.
AAAAAACGTATATCTGTCTCTGTCACACAAGTCACAAATACATAACTGTCACTTTGATTAGACAAAGATGGCAATCTAAGCTCCAATGGCGATATGGGTGGCCTACCCATGTGAAATGTTACCCATTTTTTTTTAATATAAAAATAATTGATAAATATAAATTTAATTTTACTCATGAATTTCTGATGGGATGAAATGAAATTTTATTATTAGGAAATTATTGAGATAATCTCATTTTGAATACTTAATTTATTATAAATCATACTTCGCTTTGCTAAATTCAATATATTTCTAAAACGGAAGTTCTATTAGTTCCACTCATTTAATACGGCAAGCTGCATCTTCATCCTATAGTGTGATTATTGTTACAAAAATATTTAAAATCACTTATTCAATAAATAATCATCATCTCCCACAAATGTGGGAAACTCAAACGACCCTTCTTAGTGGTAACACTGAACCCGGTATAAAAATCTTACATTTTATATATTTAAAAGTATTTTTAAGTCAATTTAAACAACAAGCTCACGCAGGAAAAATAATTCCGTTTAATTTTGTATAGATAAGTGATTTTTAAGCGCAGTATTTTACTACGAATTCGGCCATTTTTTCCCCCCTGTCAATCAGTTGGCGTCCGATAGATGACTGATTTGACATGACACAAAACTATGTCTTAAGACATAGATAGAGCTGTCTGGCTACGACGCGGCCATTGCTTCTCTAGTATATACCTCTATGTGTTCAAATGACAGCCGGGACCTACCAACTTGACATGCCCTCCGAAATACATGACACGATGATCACCCATCCACAGACCGACCGCGCCGAGTGTTGCTTAATCTTATCATCGATCGCCCCTACCGTTACTTAGCAACGAGCTTTTAATTAAAATTAAACCTAAAATCCTTACACCTATCATAATTTTCACATAAATGTAATAACATCGCATTAACTTCCCCACAAACGGTTGTCGTATTAATTTGAATTTTGAATTTATGCCATTTTCCCAGTTTGCAGTTATATTACAGTTTTGATCGTTTATGAGGCATAAATGTACCATTACAGATGTACAGACGACAGCAGCTCAACCTACCGGAATCGGGCAAATTTTACCAATGGAACATCAACCTTCCACTATTGTGATAAGGTTGAAAATCCATTGCAGAAATTTGACCGATTGTGGTAACCTGATGTGCTGTTGTCTGTACCATTTCTAATGGTACAGACAACAACACGTCAAACTACCACAATCTGTCAAATTTCTTCAATAGATTTTCAACCTTATCACAACAGTGGGTAGGTTAATATTTGATTGGTAAAATTTGACAGATTCGTATACGTTGACCTGCTGTCGTCTGTACAAAATTAATTTGTTAGTAATAAACGTTTCCGTCAACGCTTTTGTACAAATATTGAATATACAAATGTGTTGAATTCTCCAATATTATCTAGATTTAGATAATCACAAATTTAATACATGTAATTTCTGTTGAACTGTTTATTTTCAATAGTTATAATATGTTTGTTATAGATTAGAATTAGTATTCAATTATTTGAATATATTGAAATATAAATCTAGGTATATAGGTAGGTAGGTAGGTATATAGGTTCTAATATTATAAAGTTGAAGAGTTTGTTTGTTTACTTGGACTTATCTCGGAAACTACTAGCCCTATTTTATTGAAAAAGCCTAAAGGCTATTTTTTTCCCGAGTGCGTGGAGTAGGTACACGGGACGGAAGCTAGTATATATAATTATTATCTATCCACTTAAGTAGTTGAACTTACAAATTCTGAAAATAAAATCATTTCAGGACAAATATCGCGTCACAACATACAGTTACCCAAATATTATACAAACAAACACACGGACAGACCCCATATTTCGTACATATATATATAAAAATACGTCCGTGTCAATAACAGGTTCAAATTGAGTGTCGGAACGGCAAACATTTGCGATGGGAAATATTCTGCTTCGCCAAAATACTAAACTGCAGTAAGTAGGAAAACTGTATTTTTATTTTTAGCACTGAGTAAAAAAACTTTTACAAAATATGTTTACTCATTATCTGTCTAGCCTTTTTCCAACTATGTTGGGGTCTATCAGCTGAGAACCAGTGTTTTACATGGAGCGACTGCCTGTCTGACCTCCCAACCCCGTTCCCGGGCAAACCTGGGCACCGCCTTGGTAAGAGGCTGGTTGTCAAACTTTCTGGCTTCTGACTACCCGTAACGACTGCCAAAGATGTTCAAATGACAGCGTTACAAAATAGGTATGTTTACTATAAAGCTAATATTTTTTTGCTTTTATCCTAACTGCAAAAACATGCTGCGATCTCAAATAAATTCAGATTTCGAATAATGGCAGGAATATGATAATGATGTTGTTGTATCTTAACTGCTCCAAAACTACTTTTTTGAAAAACTCCAATTAATATATTTTGAGTATCTAGTAAACACTCTTTAGAGCTCCCGTATATTGCAAAGTTTTAGTCCGCTGATAACTTTATCGGGCTCGTAAATCCAGTAACCTGATAGTATTAGACCGACCAAATTAAAATTTATTGGGTTCACGATTACCTTCAAAATAACCAGTCAACAAACCATCGAATTACTATAGGCCGACTCTCTAGTCTGCAATGCATTCATAATGCTATAAAAAAATGCCGCTGCTGAGCGTGGCCCGCGCGCGCACTAACTAACCTGCTGCAGCGAGCGCCGCTCACGCGTGCGCTGTCCGCGCTTAACACATTGTCGCATCAAATAGACTTATTCCATTGCACTTTGACTGAATTCACTAGAGCCGCATATTACGTATTATCCATTAACCTGTAGTTTATAATTTATAATTGTTGTATGATTATTTGTAAATCAATTTAGTTAAGTTTTTTGTGTTTGAATATTTTAAAGTAATCAAGTTAAACCAACACTTTGCAATAGGTTAATCCTGTAACGATACGTAGTTGTGTGTGTACAAATAAATAAATAATTTCAGTAAAACCAGGATCTGAAAATTGTCAAAATCTCACTTACAACCGTTCTATCCAGGCGGATCATTCCGTGTTCGGTATAGGGAACATGTATCGCTATATAAGGTTTCACGTAAACGGTTCTGTCAAATGTTTGACAGATTTCAGTTTAAAATTTTGTGATGAGAAAACAGACGTTCGGGAGTTTAGGAGATAGATGTGAGAAAAGGAATTTCGTACTGATGTTTGAAGTACCTAAGAGTTTAATGTAATGTATCAAATATTAACGGCCAGTTTCAGAGGTTTCAAATAGCTGTTTGACAGATAATGCTATAGAAGAGTAATCAAAATTAAAAACATTTGTATGACACTATCCGTCGGATAGCTATTTAGAACTTTATCTGGAACCTGTGAAACTGGCCTTAAGTAACCTAAGGTATACTAATATTTATTTTTGCTTTTGCATGTGCAAATCTCAGGAACTACTGGACGGATTTGAAAAATTCTTTCAGTGTTAGATATCCCATTTATCAAGATAGGTTGCTTTTTATCCAGGTGCGCGAAGTAGTTCCACGGGAAGCGGGGGAAACAGCTGGAATCAATGTTGATGCCTCTTACGTAAAATAATTCTTCTACACCAGATAGTTAACATATCAAAAGTAATAAAAACCGGCCAAGTGCGAGTTGGACCCGTGCACGAAGGGTTCAGTACCATTATCTATGAAAAATAAATGTATGTATTGCCTACAACTAGCCAAAATACAAACATTTTTCGGACCGCAAAAAATAACTTTGTTTTTCATACAAATGTATGAATAACAAAGTTATAATTTGCGGTTTGACACGTTTATTGTAATTTTTACTATTTTTTGTTATTGCGGCAACGAAAATACATCATTTGTGAAAATTTCAGCTTTCTAGCTATCACGGTTAATGAGATACAGCGTGGAGACAGACAGACAGAAAATTAAGTCTTAGTAATAGGGTCCCGTTTTACCCTTTGGGTACGGAACCCTAAAAATCGAAGCATGGTATTAAAAGCTTTGAAAAATATGAAACAGTAAATTCGATTGAAAACTTGTTCCTGGAAACTGTTGATCCAGCTTTAAATCCATCTCTCTAAACTTTGCGCAAAAACAACGTCATTTTTCATGTGAATTCACTTTTATCAAAACATCACTTGAAGTAATAAGTACTAAAGTGTTGTAAAAAAAACTGTATTAATTAAACCACAAAACAATAAGGGCCAGTTGGTATCAGAAATTATAGGTAATGTTCTAGATAGCTATATGACAGATAACGCCATAAAAACCGGCCAAGTGCGAGTTAGACTCGCGCACGAAGGGTTCCGTACCATTATCTATGAAAAAAGTACAATAGGAATGGACAAGTGTGAGTTACTTAAGTTGCACATTATTTCTAATAGATGGCGCTACTAGTATACAATTTTGCAATTAACTAATATAAATCAACAGCCTTAATAATTTTTTTTGTTATAGCGGCAACGGATATACATCATCTGTGAAAATTTCAGCATTCTAGCTATCACGGTTAATGAGATACAGCCTGGAGACAGACAGACAGACAACGAAGTCGTAGTAATAGGGTTCCGTTTTACCCTTTGGGTACGGAACCATTAAAAACATATCTATGGCGTTATCTGCCAGATAGGTATCTAGAACTTTGTTTGAAACCTCTGAAATTGGCCCTAAATATCTTAAGTTATACAATTTTACTTATATCAGAATAATAAATCAGACTAATTAAACGCATAACAATAATTTAAGATTAAGGGTTGCTATCGATATCTTATTTATCAAAGTATAAAATCTGTATTTTAATATCGACACAGTGTCAGGGGTTCTCAAACTTTTTCTAACAAATGATTTCTTTTGCCTAACAAAAATGACAATAAATTTTTTGAGATTTTTTCATAGATTACGGAACCCTTCGTGCGCGAGGCAAACTCGCACTTGGCCGGTGAAAAAAGTACAACAGGAATGGACAAGTGTGAGTTACCTAAGTTGCACTTTATTTCTAAGAGATGGCGCTACTAGTATACAATTATTTTATGTCTAGCTATTTCTATGCACCTTTCGAGTCACCTGCTTACTCAAATCGCCTGGCAATTTGTTTCCATAATTACCAATATATAAACTATATTATATTAAATTTTGAAGCCTTGGACTATGACTATGATGGCCTATGACTCATCACTTCACAAATTTCTAGCCTTACAGGCCGACCGTTAGTCGGAGGATTCACTAGCTCTCAGGTTATAAGAAAACAAGAGAAGTTTTATAATCGTATTTGAAAATATGCCTCCAATATCCCCAAAAACTTTGAGTATCTCACACCCAAACTAATAAAACCTTACCTAAAAAGAAACTTACGAAAAAATAAACATTTTTTTCCTCAAAAACACTCAAAAGTAATTTAATAAGTCTCATAATTTAGTTGGGTCCTCAATTCTTAGATGTTGGCCAATTAGAGACCTTCTCAAGTCCTCAACTTCGATATTTCGTACCGACTTCCAGTAATTAATTTTGTACTGCTCCAAGTACAGTCAAATTTCTTCAATAGATTTTCAACCTTATCACAATAGTGGAAGGTTCATGTTCGATGGGCAACGTAGGTTGGCGTGTTTTCGCCTGTACCTAGAATGTATCGTTATTGAAAATATTTCGATGTAATTCGGACAGAGTTGGAAGATATTCATGTACTCGTATGATTGGTCATATTTGTGTTTTTGAATTACAGGAATTGAAATTTCAGGGAAAAACTAACCTGATATTTTCACTAGTGACGGCTATTTGAGACGATTTCTTGGTATGGTAGATTTATGATGAAAATTGTTGACAGTTCGGATTTATTTACTAGCTTCTGACAGCAGTTTCACCTGTGTTCAAATAAATGGGCTATTGATCACTGAAAAGAATTTGCCAAATCGTTCCAGTAATTCATGAAATTAGCCCGTTCTAATGCAGCTTTGTAACATTAATAGAAATAGATTATATGTATGACGAATTTTCAGGACCAAAAAATTCACATTCCTGGAATAAATAATCCAAAAAGAAACAAAATGATATCCAGTTACAAGACAATAATATAGTATATAGTAGCCTTATTGGCAATTATATATTTGAGCCGTTTGGGGTCGAAATTCTCGGGCCGTGGGGTCCGAGCGCTTACCTTCTCTCCAAGGACATATCCAAACGCCTGGTTGACACTTCCCGTGACCCAAGGGCTGGCTTTCATTTCGCACAGTGGTTAAACATTGCCATTCAACGTGGCAATTCTGCCAGCCTTTTGGGTACATTACCGAGTGTCAGCGATGAGGACCAATTTTTTGATGCGCTATGTTAGGTTTAAGCTGTGTATATAAAATTTAGTTAAGGTAATAAATGATATAACTACAAGACTGCCTAACCTAACCAATTAAAAATTCAAACCTAAACTAATCTAGCAAGCAATTCATTTTCCGAAGTAGCCAACCAGTCCCCCTAATACTTTAACTCAAAATCGGTACAGACTGTACCAAACTATTAAAGAGGTCACTAAGATTATACGCCCTCATCGAAATGGCCCATTAGAGCCATAACTAAGCCTATAAACTGTAAATTCTATCAGGAAATAGGATTTGGGCCAAATTCAATGCAATACCAATATTATTCTGTATGGTAATGGTAAGGGAGATGTGGTAGCGAAAGCTGTGCTATGCGCGATATAAGAGAGAGTTTTTTTATGTAAGGAGTAAGCATGTGTCCTGCATAAACGAATCAACGCGAACGAGATGTCAAATCAAATCAAATCAAAAGTTTTTTATTTCAAATAGGCCTATAAAAGCTCTCATGAAACGTCAGCTAGTTGCACGGTTCGAAGAAGTGGGTCTCGGATGCGAAGCAATCCGAATTGAATTCAAATATTATGGAAGTTGAATTCAGTTCGGATTGAATTCAACTTCCATAATATCACGTGATATAAGATACTTAAAAAAATCGGCTGTTTGTTTTCGCGTCGCGCCGGTACGCTCACGTAGGACGCAACGCGTACACGCCTTAAAACAATGAGGGTTTTCAAAACTTTTTTTGCCACCAGAGAGCGCTTCATGTGCGTCAGGTCCAAATAGCTGTCAGATAGTACAGATTCCAACTGATCGAATGATTTTTTCGTGAAATTTTACGCATTTAGTAGTGTTATTGATTTATTAAGGTTAATTAAGGCCAAACTGAAGATTCAGCTAAAAAAAGAGGTACAATAGTCATTGCTACAAGGAAAAGTTTTTTGAAAGGTTATTACCGCAATTTGATTAGTCTAACTACTATAAAATTAAAGTAAAGGAAAATATATTATTTTTCAAACATTCTAAGAATGTATTTACATCAAAAAACGATCGAAAAATACAAGTTTTGATTTGTGTTTGGACCTGACGCTACAGTGCTGCCATCTGGTGAAGACCATTTTAGAAAACCCTCATTATGAACACAGTTGAACAAATGAGAGTAGTACAAATGAGAGGCTGAACTGATGTGGTTGAAAATTGGTGGGGAGGTAGCTCAGAATCAAAAATAGTAGGTATAGGTTTTTATTCCTTTTAGAAGCAGCCATTGCCTCAGAATGCGTGCTCTCAGACACGGTGGCACTCTCTATTCCCTCACTCATTTAGTCCAATAGGACGGTAATTTGTCACCAAAAAAACTTAGCTTTCACTGTAAAACTACCCTAATAAATAGAATCGTTGTTACCAAATCCACAGCTATAATCTCTGAATGCAACTCTTTAGCATAGTGTAAACCGCCAAATCTCGTAATCTGATCCCAATTTCGATCTATCGATTTCCCTACTTACTGCTTTGTGCCTTATTATTGTAACTGCCCCGTTAGTCTAGTTGTTGCATAGCCGACTGTGCACGAGGTCTCGGGTTCGTTTCCGGGGTCCCGGGTCGGGCCGAAATCGGTTTGTGGGTTTTAAAAACTTTCACAAAGCAACCCGGAGTCTGTGAAGTCGGTAACCAGAGAGCACGTTAATGTCAGTCCTGCGCCTGATCTCTCTCTGGTCGTGTCGGATTTTCCGTCCCATCGGGTTATGAGAGTGAGGGAATAGGGAGTGCACCTATGTCTGCGCAAATGCTTGTGCACTGCAATTTGTCCTGCGCAGCTGGCTGATCTCCTTATATGAGAACAGCCGCCGTGGCCGATTATCAGATAGGACGCCATCATAAATTAATTCTCATTATCATCAGTCTTTTTATCGTCCCACTGCAGGGCACAAGCCTTTTCTCATACAGAGTAGGAATAAGCGTTAAGCACCACGCTTACTCAAGGCGGATCAGTGACTTCAGAATTTTCGTGCCATCTGTCTTGATTTTTAAGTTTTTTTTTATACTTTATGAAATCTTCTTGTTCTTTCTGCCCTGTTACCAAGTTCTTTGGTGGTTGGAGTAATATGTCTTCCGCTTCTATTTCTATCTGTCAGCCGTCATAGTAACATGCACTCCCTTCTTATGTGGTTGGAACTAGTCGGGCTATTAGTATTTTGAATTATCCTAATATAAGCAAAATATCTATCAAATATCTTATTAAAATACAAAAGAATTTGACCTGCAATGTAGACATCCCACACACTGATACAAATAAAATATTTTATTCAATAATTATGCAATGTTAAACATTCTAAGAATTCTCGTTCAGTATCGAACCCCACCCACTGGGAAACCATCATAACTAACATTCAGTTAAAACGAATCCAACTAAACCATATTTGGTCATAATTAGAATAAAATTGGAGAATACAACAAAATATTTATTGAACAATTGATGATAGAAAGAGAGGTGAAATATAGTTTCCTGTATGCTAGAACAGGATAGACGTATAAAGAATTATCTTTGATTTAGTTTTGGTTCTAAAGAATTGCAGTGTAGTCTAGTCCTAGCATTGTGGAGTGAGCGAGATACATATATAAAATGTTCAGTGAGAGACAAGGATAGGAATAGGATGCGAGTTTTCAAATAAATTCAATACGGAATAAAATATTTTAATTGGTTTGATCCTTTTATTTTTATCTGAAACTGTATTCGGATTATCTGCCGAGCTTTTTCCCAACTATGTTGGGGTCGGCTTCTAGTCTAACGGGATGCAGCTGAGAACCAGTGTTTTATATGGAGCGACTGCCTATCTGACATCCACAACCCTTACCCAGGCAATTCGATTCCCCTTGATAAGACTGGTTGTCCGATTTTTTGGCTTCTGACTATCTGCAACGACTGTCAAAGAAGTTTAAATAACAGTCGGGACCCATCGATTTATCGTACTTTGCGAAACATGTAATAACTCGTCATGACAAGATGGTCACCCATCCACGGACCGACTGCTCCAAGCATAGCCTAATCTTGTGATCGATCGATCCGCGCGGCTTTGACTAAGGCACGAGATTTTCATGAAACGATGTATATTCGGTTGTGGGGTAAAAAAAACTAAAAAATAAAATAAAAGGAGATCTTATAGGTCGAGATTTTATTAATCGCATAGCACGACTGCTGTGCACGGAGTCTCGTGTTTTTTTCCCGGATCAGGCCGAAATCACTTCAGGATTTTAGAAAACTTTCACAAAACACCTTAACTGATTGGTGCTCCTATGCATCGGAGAGCACGTAAATGTGAGTCCTGAACCTAGTCTCTATCCGGTAGTGTCGAATTGCCATCCCATCGGGTTATGAGAGTGAGGGAATAGGGAGTGCACCTGTGTCTGCGCAAATGCTTGTGCACTATAATATGTCCTGCGCAGCTGGCTGATCTCTTTATGTGAGAACAGCCACCATGGCTTACAATCGGCCATTATTATTAGCCGTAATTAAGACTTGAAGTAATAACTATTTAATTTTAAGGCATATCTTCCGTATCCCGCCAACGGAACCCTAACCCTTTTGACAGGCAACCCTTCAAGCGCCCATCAATAAAATATAGACCCTCTTAAATCATTTCCCTAGCTTCTAATAAATAATTCTCAGCCTAATTAATAGTTCAGTTTATAGGTTAAGAGGTCGATTAGGTATTAACCCTTTAGTGAAGTTATTTCAATAGCTTAGACAGATAAGTAAAATGACGTGATAGAATATTCTATATGTTCCGGGTATACCCTGGGTAGTTTGTATAATCCCCGATATTCATATTTGTTTGCAACATTTAAATATTTATGGGGAATTAATAATTTATTGCTTCTGTTATGCACACGGGACTGTAGTCCCGGATTTTTGGTAGGAATAGGGTTGAAGCCAACTGACTGAAGCCCTTAATATTATAGTGACAAAAATTCGTAAATAAATACGTTTTTTGTAGATAGATGTATGTTTAAGCAAACGAGAGTTGATAGATTCGACGTTAAGTTATTGCTGCGGTCTATCCGTTGATGGGTGGGTGACTGTATGTATGGGCATCTTCCTCCAGCAAAAAGTATGTATATGCGAATGCAAAATATATGTATATGCGAATATATCTAAGCTATCCGCAAATCTGTAACTTATATGCGCGAACACATGCTAGCTGTGGATTCGCAAGTGACGCATATTTTTTGTTCACGAACAATTCGGTGGTATCTCACTTTAGACTTTCTAAGATTTGGTGAATAAAGATAAATCAAAAACTTTTGTACACGTGGAGAGGTCTTCTCAAAATGCGGAAGTATAGTTACTTCAAAACTAATTAAAATTCGACTTTACAATGGGTCCAGAAACTCAGTGAAGATTTATAACAATTTCTCGAACATTTCAAAGTTATCAACTTTCGCCTAATAGTTGTCATTTGTTTACTTTGAAATGGTAATCCGCGGATTGGCCGGGCAAACTACCTTAATTGCTACGGCTAATCAGTTGGGGAAATTGAGTAATTTCCTTCGGAATATTTGATAACTTAAACTTTGTCAAGGATAAGGTTCTTTCATCCTAAATAATCTATACTAATATTATAAAGAAGTAATTTGTAAGTTTGTTTGTAGGGGGTAATCTCTGGAAGTAATGAACCGATTTTAAAAATTGTTACACCATTCGAAATCTACATTATCCACAAGTCACAAAGCTATTTTATCCGGGTACGGGCAGTAATTCCCACGGGACGCGAGTGAAACGGCGGGAAAACGGCTAGTATTATGTAAAACTACCTAACTTTGTCTATTTGTTCGGTTTTCACACTAAGTGCCAGTATGAGTAATTTTAGTTAAAGTAAGAAATGTAAATATGTACAATACTAAGAAATGTTACATTGGTAGTTGCCTGATCTGGAAAAATACACTTATACTTGAGAAATGTTTAGAGTTAGATGATTTGGTTAATTTTGATTAGTGCCAGTTGCACCATGTCCGGATAAAGTTATCTGACAGACATTTCCAAAGAAACATTTTTAATTTTGACTACTTTTCTATGACAGTATCTATCAGATAGTTATCTAGCACTCTACCTGAAACCAGAGAACTTACCATTAAATTTTCCACACTCGGGTAAGGAGTAGCCTATGTATCTCAGGCTCTGTGTAAAAATCATTTTAATCGTTCCATTATTTCTAGCGTAAAATAGACAGACATACAGAGTTACTTTATATTTATACTAGCCGTTGTCCCGCGGTTTCACTCGCATCCCGTGGGAATTACTGCCCGTACCCGGATAAAATATACCCTATGTCACTCGTGGATAATGTAGCTTTCGAATGGTGAAAGAATTTTTTAAATCGGTCTAGTAGTTTTTGAGCCTACTCATTACAACCAAACAAACAAACAAACAAACAAAGTTTTCCACTTTATAATATTAGTATAGACAATTAGTAGGTCCTTAGCCTTTAGAATTCATATAGGTACGGTTATTTTTAACTTTGAAGTCAAAGGTTCATAACACAGATACCTAAATAAAAAACCTGACAGGTTTCATTGAAGAATGGATGAAAGTTTTTATTTTATTTTTTATTTTCTTAAAATATACGCCAGATATTACTTATATAAAAATTCTGTACCTACACTGTATCTCTGCGTCTGAAGCCCTATCAATTTTTAGGTCGACTTTGACGTATGATACTAAGAAACTTTAAACTTGAGTTGCCAAAACACGTTGGGTTCCGTAGCTTGTAATTCGTCTTGTGAAATATGTAAGTACATAAGTTTTTTTATTAACTTTAAAAATCAGTAGATTCTTTAAAGTATGTTATTAAATAATAGTTAAAATAACCTAATAAGATTAGAGTTTCTGTTCTACGTTTACCTAATATATAGACAGGTTTGCCATTCGTGTTGGCTGAAAAATTCAAACTATAAAAAAAACGGTTATTTTTATTCCTTAATATGACATTTGCGATGTGAAATCATATTTCCTTTATTAAGAAAAACGTTTTAAAAATAAAACAGCTTGCACTATGTTTCTTAAGATCCGATTCACAGCGCGGTCTGTTTTCGTGAAAACTCGTTGTCAGAAGCTACTTAAGAATAAAGCTATTTGGCTTCTAACTGGAAACATTTCTTTAAGTTTTCGACGCAGTTCTAGCAAAAATATTTTCGTTGAAAAAGGTTTTTTTTTTTTATTTTTCAGCACTACTCATGTTAAATATTGTTTTAAATTGGTGACAAAGATTTTTCTTTAAAAGTAATATTTTTGTTTGTATAACAATTGGTAAAACATATTTTTTTAACTAAAACGTCAATCGTAAGCAAATCTGTTGTATATGTAGGTATATCACAATTATCTAAACTAATATTATAAAGCTGAAGAGTTTGTTTATAAGCGCTAATCTCAGGAACTAATGATCCAATTTGAAAAATTACTTCAGTGTTAGATAGCCCATTTATCGAGGAAAGCTATAGGCTACTTTTTATCCGTGTACGCCAAGTAGTTACCACGGGACGCGGGTGAAACCGCTGGCAGAAGCTAGTACTAGAATAAAAGAAAAGCTTTTAAACAAAAACTACGGAATGGATTTTGATAAAATTTTACATAAGTGTACCTATATTTTATCCTAGTTTGGTAAGCAGTTCCGTCAGAAAAAGGGTGAACTTTAACGTTGCTCATAGTCTCTACAACAATATATCAAATACTCCCAAACAGATTATAGTTTTTCCCTTAGTTTACGGGACCCTAAAATTCTTAGTAAATATTCGTCTGAAATAATAAAGGGGACATATGTTGATATTCGTCGCAGATAATATCTTAGATTTTGCTAGAAACGTGATGTTATTTTGAGACGTATTAGCATACTTGTTTTTCATTCCCACAAGAACTCCTGTCCTAAATCTTGAAATATCGATAGCGAAAGGTACTAAGAGACAAAACGAAAGTTTTACAGGAGAGCAAAAATATATTTCTCTCTATAAATTAAATTGATTTTTAGGGTCCCTATTACTAAGATTTCGTTGTCTGTCTGTCTCCACGCTGTATCTCATTAACCGTAATAGTTAGAAAGCTGAATTTTTCACAAATGATGTATTTCTGTTGCCGCTACAATACAATACAATAAACCGCAAATTATAACTTTGTTTATAACATTTGAAAATCAAAGTAATTTTTTTGCGGCCCGAAAAATGTTTGTATTTTGGCTATTTTCATAGATTATGGTACGGAACCCTTCGTGCGCGAGTCCAACTCGCACTTGGCTGGTTTTTTTAAAGTGTCCAGAAGCTACACTACAACACGGACACGGGTTTCGTGAAATAAAACATTAATGCATAAATAAAATGTTACAAGAATCTTTAAATTAGCAGGCCCTGTTTTAATTGACTCAAGCAAAGGTTTCTCTGTTTTTCTATAGGTATCTTAGGACGCACTTCCAAGACGTTCGTAATGACGCGATAAGAATAAGGCGTGTATAACATATTTCTATAATGACGTGTAGAAACTTGCAGATATTTAGGTCACAACTATATAGGGGTGAACGCACTGAGTATGAGAAAGCTATATAGCGCTGTTGTTAATAAATCGACCCTTTAAATAAACAGTGATAGTTTCTAGAAATGTCAATGTTAGGTCAGTCGTAGACGTTCGATCATTTAAAAAATATAATTTGTTAGTAACTGTACAGACTGTCAAATTTTACCAATCGAACATTAACCTTCCACTATTGTGATAAGGTTGAAAATCAACTGCAGAAATGTAATGTGCTGACGCATATACTATCACTAACTTCCAGACTCGGGGCTGCTTTATAAAAAAAATTGAAATCCCACAAAGCGATTTCGACCCGGGAATCGAACCCTCGTGCACAGCAGTCATGCCAGTCGAATAACTAAAGGTAAAAAATCATATATTAACCGCTCTATAGCACTATTAATACTGCAAAGCTGAGTGGTTCGCTACACATGTCATATCTAAGATCTGTGAACGTGTCAGTGCTTTCTACTCGTGGATTTACTAGCGCTCAGATAAATAACTTGAGCTACCGTTTTACTTACGACAAAGGGAATAACTTTGTCTCTATAAATAATGTGAAAAATATACTATCTACATAATAACAATATTGTTTATGGAAGCAAAATATATTTTTGAGATTTGTAACTACTTAGTTTCCAACCGCGGTTTCGTCTGCGTCCCGTGAAATTGCTCTTATCACACGGCTAAAAAGTAGCCCAAGTCTGTCTTCAGGATGCCACTTATATCTCTTCTAAGTTTATAACACATTTCAAAGTCAAATCATTTATTTAATTTAGGCCTTTACAAGCAGTTATAAGTGTCAATAAATATAACTATAGCTGATTCTAATTGCCCATTCCAAAAGTAGCTTCCTATGGAGAAGAATGGGCAAGAAACTCCATGATTACTCTTTTTCTCTGCTGATCACGAGGTCTCGGGTTCGATTCCCGGGGCGGGCCGAAATCGCTTTGTGAGTTTTAGAAACTTTCACAAAGCAGCCCGGAGTTGGAAGTTGGTGATTGATACACCCGTGCATCGGAGAGCACGTTAATGTCGGTCCTGCGCCTGATCTCTCACCGGTCGTGTCGGATTGCCGTCCCATCGGGTTATGAGAGTGAGGGAATAGGGAGTGCACCTGTATCTGCGCAAATGCTTGTGCACTATAATATGTCCTGCACAGCTGGCTGATCTCCTTATATGAGAACAGCCGCCGTGGCCGATAATCGGCTAGGAGGCCATCATCATTATCACTCTTTTTAATTTCATTCTTAGTTATATTGGTACAATTGAATCAATTTCAATGAATATGTAGGAAATACTCAAACACAGTTTAAATTTTGACCTTTTTATATCATACGAAATTATGAAGTAGCATCCCATAAGACTCTTAAAAAGGTTCTAAATTACCTTTTTCAAAATATTCAATATAAGAAGGATAAAATTCATTTCGATTTCATAAAATATATGAAGGCTTTTTCTTCCCAATGGCTCTTGAAGCCCAGTGTATGGTAAACAAGAATATTTTGAAAACTCTTCCAGTAAAAATTTTAATAACTAAAGTTTGAAATCGAAAAACCTTTTCGAATGTTTTTAAGTGGTCTTAGAGACGGAAATGAATATCTATACTAATATTATGAAGATGAAGAATTTTTGGTCGTTTGTTTGTTTTGAATGCGCCGATCTCGAGATCTACTGGACCAATTTGAAAAATTGTTTCAGTGTTAGATAGCGCATTAATTTATCTTATTTTTTATTTTCGTGTGTGAAGAAGATTCCAGTTGTGAAATAACTGGCGGAAGCTAGTAATAGTAATAATTAAGAATAATATCCTATACGTGCAGATTTATTAGTTTTTGCAACGAAACCACTTTCATAAAATAACTACTCACCGTACTTAACTAAATATAGTATTGAAAAATTTATTCATATATTAATTTGATTATTAAGTAAATTATTAAAGTTATTACCGAATCCAATCAAATTAATTACATTTGAAATTAATCCCAATAAACGAACTCATTTAAATAACGAACATACAAACCAAAAATAAATAAAAAGCTAAAAATAATTCACATTTTTTTTTCTGATATTAACCAAAACCAAAATGTCTACCGTCTACCCGTAATTGACATAAGGCCGTCAAATGTTCGCAGAAATAAAACAATAAAAAACGTACCGCGAGCATTACGTAAAGTATCCGGCTAAAGTATAAAGTAACCGGGTAAAGCCTACAATACAATACTGTCAACGGGGATCTGTCACTCTGAAGAGAGAGTTAGGCGGAGTGCACAATGTTGGTAGACGACTTCTTTTTCGAAGTCGTATGTTTTAACTTCAAACATACGACTTCGAAAAAGAAGTTGGTAAAATTAATTTGTTTATCTATCATCTATTTAAATTGTTTTTTTATAATTACTTAAAAAATACGAATATAAATCCCGCTTAATTTTGTCGTATTGTCGAAAACCCTTCTCGGCCGTCGGGCAAAAAATGGGTATGGAAACGCTGAATAACTTTAACTGCCTTAAAATCGACTAATATATCTTTTTTCAGTATTCATTTATTGAAGTTCTTGATATATTTTTAAATATTTCATAAAAAAAATCTTTATGATCTATTATTTAAATTATTTATTGTTTCCTTTCAAAATTCGTCACCTTTTTATATTTTTCTCTTCGCTTGTCTAGTCTTCAGATTATACCCTTGTTCTTTACCACAGCATAGATTTACGTCCATAATAAATATTTAACAAAAAAAATCCTCTTACGTTTTAAAGTCTCCCCCGCAAGTGGGTACATCTCCTTACGGGCGCTAAAACCAGCCAATCCTCACGAATTAATCTTGCCTGCGCTGGGAAACCACTTACAAAGAATTTTACTCAACACTGCTTAGTTTAAAAATGTAAACAAACATAAGATAACTGTGTTTAGTGATAATACGTACCCATATTGTATTATGGACATTATTGGACATTACTGAAAACAATCTATTTTAATAATGATTCTAATACATTATTGTAAAGCTCCAGAGTTTGTTTGCTTGAACGAGCTAATCTCAGCAACTACTTGACCAATTGGTGATAACTTTTAGTGTTAAATGGTCCATTTAACAAGGAAGATGTACGACGAGGAAGTATGTCTAATCTTCAGATTACACCCTTGTTCTTTGTCACACCGTATATTAACGTCCATCATAAAAATTTTCCCGCGGTTTCACTCGCATCCCGTGGGAATTACTGCCCGTACCCGGATAAAATATAGCCTATGTCACTCGTGGATAATGTAGCTTTCGAACGGTGAAAGAATTTTTAAAATCGGTCCAGTAGTTTTTGAGCCTATTCATTACAACCAAACAAACAAACAAAGTTTTCCTCTTTATAATATTAGTATAGAAGTATAGAAAACAAAAAAGTCTTTCCGTCAAGTGAGTACATCTCCTTACGGGCGCTAAAACCAGCCAATCCTCACGAATTAATCTTGCCTGTGCTGGAAAACCACTTACAAAGAATTTTACTCAACACTGCTTAGTTTAAAAATGTAAACAAACAATGAATAACTATGTTAAATAATAATAATATGAAAATTGACAATCAAATACAAAAATGTGTATTTTTCTTCAGAAAGCATTAAAATTTGTGTACAATCTATTGCGATTTAAATGAAATTTTGTACAAATTTTGAAAATAATATTATTAGATAGAACTACATGCCACATTTTTTGTGATGGGAAATTATCAGGTGATCCCCTTCAACGATGACCCCTGAGGTTCCTTCTGGAGCCCTTCGTATACCAGGGCCGCGGTTACTCTTTCGAATAATCCCTAACCTAGGTGGGATCCTGAAGTTACCTTTTTATTTGTACGAGGGAGCTAAGCAATTAGTTTCTAAAACCTTTCTAACCAACCTTAAAAAACCGGCCAAGTGGGAGTTGGACTCGCGCATGAAGGGTTCCGTACCCCATCCCCCTTATATATTTTTTCATTTTTAGTATTTATTTGTTGTTATAGCGGCAACAGAAATACATCAAAATTTCAGCTTTCTAGCTATCACGGTTAGTGTGATACAGCATGGAGACAGACAGACAGACAGACAGACCGACAGACAGACAACGAAGTCTTAGTAATAGGGTCCCGTTTTACCCTTTTGGGTACGGAACTCTAAAAAAGAACTTCTCAATTTTATGCTGGCTATTTTACCATTAAGTCCTTTTGTTAAATTGTACAATAGAAGCCAATCTATCTATTCCTCTTACTAAATTCTCACGTTCCTCCCAAGGCCGTTACACTTGCCTACATAATATCTTATCTAGTAACTGGTTTTCAATCTAGAAACCTAGATCGTGTTCATTTTGACTTTATTTATCTTAGTTCAGATATACAGGACGTTGGTGACTTAATTATCATGATTAAGGCCGGGTTGTTCGATTTAACTTTAACTATAACCTAACCTTAACCGGCCGTCAAATGACCGCCCATTGGTTACACAGCTGTCACGCCAAAAAATTGACCAATGGGCGGCCATTTGACGGCCGGTTATGGTTAGGTTATAGTTAAAGTTAAATCGAGCAACCCGGCCTAAGTTGATTTAGTTGTAGTGTATTTGTTAAGAGCTCGTGGTTCGATCGATCATAAAGTCAAGCAACGCTTGGCGCGGTTGGTCCGTCGATGGGTGACCATGTGATAATGAGTTCTTCCGTGTTTCGGAAGGCACGATAAACTGATGGGTCTCGGTTGTAATTTGACCATCTTTGGCAGTCACTCCTGCCCCTCTCTCACTATTCATTTTATTGTTGATTTTTGTCGAGAATCATTAGCATAACTACGTCCTTGAATTTGACCAGGATGGAAATCAACAGCTTGTATATTTACATACATTGCAAGTTAAATAAAAGCATTTAATAATATGGTATACAGATAGAATCATACACATGGTTACAGTTCCCTTAAAAAGCGGAGGAAACCGCGGGGCAGACTTAGTATATCTATACCATTTTCGCGTTATGATGAGTTCCCTGACAGTTCAAATTTTCCCATCACACGCAAACTGCTTTAGAGCTATAACAACAAACCAACAAAATAAAGTTATTTTAAAATATTGTCCCTTTGTTAATTACCTAGAAAACTATATTTTTTCCTATTTTAAATGAACTAAATAAATATTAATGGCTTATAAATTAAATAATCGATGTAAAAATAATACGAGTTTAAAGAATGTCGAAAATGACAGATACCCGAAACGGAATGTGACTTGCGTCAATAGAGATTGACGCGAGTTACTGAATCGAAAAAAAATCGGTATAGAGTAGTGGCCATATGAAAAATTGCAAATTCCGATTCCATTTTCTTTGTCAAACGATTCGATTTTATAAAATAATCGATTAAGTTTCGTTAGGTTACATCACTCTTCAGATATGAACTGCCAGGGAACTCATGCTAAAATAAAAGCACTATAACAAACCTAACGTAACTCTACACTTAGCGAGGTCTCAATGTTCCCATAATAAACTACGAACATTAGGAAAACTTGTTTACTTCGATATCAAAACAAGATCTCAAATTCATAAACCCTTATACATACTGTTTGCAATCGCCTACGCTACTTTCAAAAATATTACCAATCAAATTCACACCTTATTTCAACAGCTATAAGACTCAAATTCCATCCTCAGTAACTGATATCTAAATTAATAACCCACAAATGATTAGAACTTTGACACCGCGTGGGTATCTTAGGAAGCTAAAATACATAATTTCATTTAATCAAAATGTGACCTTATCGACAGGGATTAGAGTTAAAATTAGATTGATCTCGTCATGTACATAAATGGCGCTTTGATAGACGTTTAGATACAAAATGATAGCAGAAAAGATTTAAAATCTTAGTTGTGGGATGGGATTTGTATTGCGAGGTATTATGTTTTAGTGGTACTTAGGTAAGTTGTTGAATATGTATGTATATCAGGAATAGACACTGAATTTAATAGCGTTGGCTTATAAAGGTCAAAATGTCTTTAGATATTAATACAGACTAGACATTCCATTGAACGTGTAATCAACGACGATAGCATAGTAGAAAGAGAGCAAGTAGGCTAACTTCAAACAAACGCATCAAGCGCGGCTTGTATGTGTGCGCCATGATGGCCTCCTAGCCGATTATCGGCCACGACGGCTGTTCTCATATAAGGAGATCAGCCAGTTGCGCAGGACATATTATAGTGCACAAGCATATGCGCTGACAGAGGTGCACTCCCTATTCCCTCACTCTCATAACCCGATGGGACGGCAATCCGACACGACCGGTGAGAGATCAGGCGCAGGACCGACATTAACGTGCTCTCCGATGCACGGGTGTATCAATCACCAACTTCCAACTCCGGGCTGCTTTGTGAAAGTTTCTAAAACCCACAAAGCGATTTCGGCCCGACCCGGGAATCGAACCCGAGACCTCGTGATCAGCAGTCGGCTATGCTACAACTAGACCAACGAGGCAGTAAAGTGTGCGCCATAGTATCTATACGTCGCCGTTAGCACACATGAACAATAGTCCCGACTAAGGTCATTTAAACATTTGCCGTAGCTGCAGCGACACCGCGTCGGCTGTCGGCACCGCTGTATTTAGTCTCGCTTGGATTTGTATGAACTAGAGATGTGCCGTTGCCGGCAATATTGCCCAAACTGGGAATCTCTATGTGGCACATCTCTAGTATGAACCCTTACACACTGCGCCGCTCGCCGCTACTGCTGCGGCACACAGATTCGCCGCCACCGCCGCCACCGCCGCCGCCGCGGTGCCGATGCAGATACGGCAAATGTGTAAACGACCTAACGCTCTGTGAAACGATTCGAGATTTTGTTTATGTGTGCGTGTGGCGACCCCCAGATACTATGTACGCCACGCACGGAGCGTTTGGATGAAGATACTACTTCCTCTCTTTCTACTATGACAATAGTTCAGTGCCTACAGTGTACATTATAAATGTGATTTATTTTAATAAGTTTCTACTTTAGCTAAATACGTTTTCATACTAACTGATTTTTCGGTTTTTAGATGACATTGCCCAGTTTGTGCTAGCTACAGTAAATAATTGACAACTACCTGCACAAAAATGACATTTAAATTGCGTACAAACGACAGCACATCAAGTTACCACAGACCTGTCAAATTTCTGCAATAGATTTTCAACCTTATCACAATAGTGGAAGGTTAATGTTCAATTGGTAAAATTTGACAGATTCGTATACGTTGACCTGCTGTCGTCTGTACTGACAACGCAAGTGCAGCCACAGTATATAAATAGGTGTGTAAAAATATAGAGAAATAAACACAGTCAAATGCAATTAATTGCACTACTGCATAATTAATTCTGGAATAATTGGTTTCCCTCAAATCGGTTTTCAGTCGAAAAACTCACCCGTCCGTTAAATGGACACAAATAATATAATGATGATATATGTAACATCAATTAAAATTACATAATTACTATCTACGATTGATATTAAAACCATACTAATATTATTAATGCGAAAGAAACTTTGTCTGTCTGTCACAATTTAACGTCAAACTATTGAACCCGTATAAAAGTTTGGTACACAGATTGATGAGACACAGGCTTCTTTTTACCCGGTTGCAGGAAGAAGTCCTGCAGAGAGATGGGAGAGAACGGTTTGTATAAATAAAAACCGGCCAAGTGCGAGTTGGACTCGCGCACGAAGGGTTCCGTACCATTGTATGTAAAAAAATAATTAATATATATTTATTAATTTTTAGTTGTTGTTATAGCGGCAACGAAAATACATCATTCGTGAAAATTTCAGCTTCCTAGCTATCACGATTTATGAGATACAGCCTGCAGACAGACAGACAACAAAGTCTTAGTAATAGGGTTCCTTTTTACCCTTTGGGTACGGAACCCTAAAAATTAGTTACATAGAATAACTGCGGAATTCAATATTTGTTCACTAGAGAAATTTGACATTACTAGTACGGAGCTAATATCAAAATCAACGGATAGATAGGATATTGGCAACGGCCGTCATGGACAAAAATATCTGTTCTAAAATAAACTATATTGTACAATTAATACACGCTCGAAGAAATGGAATAAATGCACTCACGTAGAATAATTTAAAAGCAAGAACATACAGTTCAAAAACAACTTCAGGAAAAGAATAAGGACTTTTTCTTCATCTTCCAGTAACATAACCATAAAGATAGGTACTCTATATTTAGACCAGGACTTAAAAGGCATAAAAATGGAGTCTGAATAATAAATGAACATATTCCCTTTCAAATATGACTCGAGCAAATAACTTGGTGTACGCTTGAACAATTTCTTTTTAGCTAAAAGTATATTATGTGGGTTATATACCCAGTCATTTACATAAAAACTTCATCTCTGAAAAGCATCTTGGCTAGACAGGTAAATGGCAGAAGTTCAACTTCTTACATATTTAGCTGGTTATATAAACCTTTTCTATTTTTCTATAGACTTGCGAAAGAAAAATTTACGTTTTTGATGCAATTTACGGTTGCTGTTGATCAGTACAAAAAATGCTATCATCCAAGAATTTTTGAGTAGGGTGGTTCCTAAAATCTCTTGAAAACTGGCACCTGTTATTTGCACATAAGACGCGGTGGCACATTACAGCGTTCATACTCTTAATTACGAATAATTATATTATATTTATTTGGAAAAAAATTGAGACTAGCTTCTTCCAGCGGCTTCGCCCGCTTTCCGAGGAAACTATTTCCCGTACCCGGACAAAAAGTAGCCTGTATGTTATTCTGTTATATATCTGCCAAGTTTCATCGAAATCCGTTCAGTGGTTCCTAAGATTAACGTGTGCAAACAAACATACAAATATACAAACAAACAAATTTTTCTTACTCTTTTTTCATTTCTTAATAACCCTACATATTTTGTTTTGTAAAAATATGTAATGTACAGACACGATTTTTTTACTGTTTTATTATATGTAAGATATACACTTTTCACCATGTATATTGAGAAATGTTTGAGAAATGCACTTTTCACTGTTTCTCAGTATGCTTTTGTTTGAAAAGGTTCTGATAAAAAAAAATTACATCACATTGTAAGAATAGCTGATCATGAACTTGTGGATTAGATGGTGAAACCGATATAACCCTTAAGTGCAGGTTAAGCGACCCATAGCGCGGTCGATCCGTGGATGAGTTACTCAACCGCGGTAATTATTTCGAACAATACCGCAGCCCTAGCAGGCTTTGGCCTGTAAGAATACCCACCTTTGTACTTCTAAATTAACTATACACTGTCCCCATTGTTTCACTAACTTATTACACAATCCCTCTCCTAAAAACCGCTTCAGACATCGTTACCTGAAACTAGGCGCTACACTATTGAAAAGCAATTTTTTACCCAAAGGAGAATAGGCCTATTAATGTCGGCCTAGGCCTTGTTTATTTACGAAACTTTTACTTAGTTTTGTACTCAGCTTGTATTTATTGTTTTATTTCTGTACTAAATTGTTGGTTAAAAGTACACCCCAAAATGGAGAAAGTGTAATTTGTATTCAAATTTTATTATTGTTTGTTATGCGGGAGTAATTGGAATTTATTTTTAGTGTAAAGTTTGTAGTGTTTAGGTTATTATGATACTGGTAGTTCTCACCGGTTTTATCCGGGCCATGAAACAACTACTTCATCTGAATACGGCCTATGCTTATAGCATCTTTGATAAATTATCTCGCCAACATTAGGTATAAGCCGTTGTTTAAATGGGTTGAATCATCATCTGCGTAGACGTTTCCCAACTATATTGGGTTCGTCTTCCAGTCTAACCGAATGCAGCTGAGTTCCAGTTTTTTACATGGAGCGACTGCACATCTAACCTCTTTAACCCGGGTGACTGGGCGACCCGATATCCCTTGGTATACTGGTAGTCAGACTTTCTGGCGTTTTACTACCCGTAACGACTGCCAAACATGTTCAAAAGATAACCGGGACCCACCAATTTATCTTGCCTTCCTAACGGTTAAATACATATTTTCTTAATATTAACATGTTTACTGTTTAAATCAACAAACAAACCCTTCAGCGCTATAATAATGACCTACAAATATTGATTACTCCAGACCGTTTTCGGCCACGGCGACTGCTTCAGCTCCGTAGTGATAATTGTCGCTGGTGTGCTCGCATATGACTGATGATGGCATCCTAGCCGATTGTCGGCCACGGCGGCTGTTCTCATATAAGGAGATCAGCCAGCTGCGCAGGACATATTATAGTGCACAAGCATTTGCGCAGACACAGGTGCACTCCCTATTCCCTCACTCTCATAACCCGATGGGACGGCAATCCGACACGACCGGTGAGAGATCAGGCGCAGGACCGACATTAACGTGCTCTCCGATGCACGGGTGAATCAATCACCAACTTCTAACTCCGGGCTGCTTTGTGAAAGTTTCTAAAACCCACAAAGCGATTTCGGCCCGTCCCGGGAATCGAACCCGAGACCTCATGCACAGCAGTCGGCTTAGCGACAACTAGACCAACGAGGCAGTCACGCATATGACTACAGTACCCTACAAACAAACAATAATATAAACAAATATATGTGAAGGAAGTCATCCAAAAGCCTACCTACCCTCTCACCTATTTCGGCCACAAATCATTCCCCTATTCACTTTGAAGGGTTCCGTAGTAATTACAGGAACTCTACTATGTAGCTTTGTGACTGATCTGCGGTATCTTTGTGCAGTGGAAGATACGAGTTTTCATCAATTATTTGCTTCCAGGAAAGGAATATCCTATTAATATTATAAATGCAAAAGTTTGTGAGGATGTATGTATGTGTATGGGTAGTTGACTCCATACACAGTTGTCGTGAAGGTTTTAAGTTTGTAGAGAAACACGCATCACTAATTTTCACGAGTTTATTGTGAGTCACAGTAAGGAAGCGGTAGGCAATTATTTCTTATTGATAGTTACACCGTGATATGTTGACTACAACTACAATTTAATTTGTTTGAAAGTGTTTTTAAGTGTTGTTAAAAAGTGATTTGGCAGATTGCAGTAACTTGATGTGCTGTCGTCTGTACTTTTAACAGTTTCATAAAGCAAGTAATAAAATTTTATCCTCTAGTATACTTGTTACAATATGTTGGTATATTTGAATATTCTAGCTATTATTGCCACGCTAGTTAAACTTATGTTATTCGATTTCAAATATTTTAACGAACAAGTGGGTTGTTAATTAATTACTGAAGTTTTTATTATTTTGCTAGCTTCCTATTTTAGACAACAGACGAGTCCTACTCGCGATTGAAATTATAAAGGTTTATAAAGGTAAATTAGGAGGTATCGTAATACCAATCGCGAGTAAGAAATAACCCGTTAAAAGCTTTCATTTATTAGGAGTTTGGTTACATAATATTTACACAGAACTTATCTATTTTATAATATTTACACACTTAAAACTAAAAAATTGCGTCAAAAAATTCCTCCTGATCGCTGCCAACCGGGAGTGTACCCAAAAGGCTGGCGGCATTGCCTCGTTGTATTGCAATGCTTAGTCGTTGACCGAAATAGAAGCCAGCCTTTGGGTCACGGGAAGTGTCAACCAATCGCTTTGCGATGTCCTTGAAGAGGAGACGTTAAATATGTGTACAAGTCGCGAAAGTTTAAAAACATTTATTGCTAGCTTCCGCCAGCGGTTTTGCCTGCGTCCTGTAAGAACTGTTTTATGCACCCGGATAAAAAGGCATTAACCTTCCTAGGTAAATAAGCTATATGACTCTGAGCCCCAGTTTCACAGCTTTCAAGATAAAGATTTTTTTTTAGATAAAAGTCTGATAGATTCTATCAAATGCCAACAAACTGTAGCACAGTTTGGCGATGTAATCTATATATTAATAAGATAAATGTATAATTTTTTCAAGAAATAAACTTAAAAAAAAAATGTTTTCAATTTTGACGGCAGTATCAGATAACTATCTAAAAGTTTATCAGGAACCTGTGAAAATGGCCATGAGAGATTTGTTTTTAATCAGTTCAGTAATTCCTGAGATTAGAGCTTAAATGAACTTACCCATCAGCTTTATAATATAAGCGTACATAATACACATTTTCTATTTTCTATCTAAAATAATTTTCTTAAAACGGCAAAAATTGTTTGGTGTTAAACTAATAACCGCTATCTGATTAATTAATCCAGTTGTCTTATGCCTGGTAAACAATGTTAATAGCTTGTAATCTTATACAATATTTTAAAGATTAGAGGTCAATGACCGCTCGGTAACTAGTCAATTATCACAGGATAATTAGTGTTATAAGGCTTTTGGCTTCATGACTGAATTATAATGAAATTTTGAAAAGTAGTAAAATTTTCAAAAAGATATTCAGAATTAATCATTTACCTAACAATTTCTCAAGCTATGTTGGGTTCGCCGTATAATCTTAATTGTATACAGCAGCTGAGAACCAGTGTTTGTTATGGAGCAACTGCCTTTCTGATCTCCTCAACACAGTTGGTCGGGCAACCAGAACTTACCCCTTGTCTACCTGTAATGATTGCCAAAGATGTTCAAATGACAGGTCAATTCTTCAGACTTGAAAATCCAATTCTCTCCAAATCCGTGTTTTTCGAAACACGGAAAAATTCGTGATGGTCACCCATCCACGAACCGACCGCGCTAAGCGTTGCTTAACCTCATGATGGATCGATGCGAGCGGCTTTGACTTAGCCACGAGCTTGAATCTCAACGCAAATAAAAACATTTCTTCGCGACAAAATACGAAATCTAAACACTCAAATCTGACATAGTGATCTATCAACGCACAACTCAAACCACTGAAGGGATCGGTCTGAAATTTGGCATGCAGGTAGACGTTATGACGTAAGCATCCGCTAAGAAAGGATTTCCCGAAATTCCCACGGGAAAGAGAAAAAAACAGGATTTTTAGGTTTGCGCGGGCGAAGCCGGTGGCAGAAGCTAGTCAACTATAAAACAAAAATAATAATAACCAAACACGCTAAACACCTCGAATAACAGTAAACATCTAAAATATCTAGTTTAAACTAACCGGTTAAAATTAAACCATAAACACAGTTAACTGGCTAATTTATAACTGTACTACAAAGGGTTACAATTGATATACGAGTAGTTAATCTTGGTTAACACAGTCTGCGCCCGCGCAAGATTCTGAACGTAAATATTGTTACGTAGGTCGGTAAGACAGAATGTTGTTAAAGTAAATACTCGAAACAACAAGTACTTGGTAGAATGTTCTCGACGTGTGATCTAGAAATTTCTAGTAAACCTAGGTCACAGCTTAGATTGTTCTAGAATAGCCGAGAACTTACTCGAACATTCTACTAAGGTCATTGACCTTCGGGTACTTACTGGAAGGTTCTAGAACCTTACCGATCTACTCCCACTACCTAGTCCTTAGAAGGTTCTAGACATCTATGCTCGCGATATAAATAGAGGGCGGGCAGCACCGCGAGTCAGTTCTAGTTTGAGAGCTAAACAGTGAACAACGAGTGAAGTGAAATCGTGAGCTTTTCTACCAGTGATTACGAAGTGATTAGTGATTGTAATTGTGCAAAGTGATTACTGTGATTGTAATTAGCGATTAATTAGTTAAATAAAGTGTCGTTTGTGTAAAAATCGTGTGTGTATAATTTATCCGAACCCGTAGCGCGTAACAATTGGTGTCAGAAGTAAGGATAAATTATGCCGGTGCTACCTAAGGACGACATGGAGGGTATTCGTACCCGAAGCCAGCAGCGTCAACAAGAAGTAGACCAAAGGCGTTTTGAGGCTTCTGAGATGCAGACGCCTGGTACTGATCAGCCGACAACGGAGTCAGTTGCCGCCAGTTCAGGCGTGTCTGCACCATCGCCTGCAATAGACTTTTCTGCCCTGATGGCGATGATGCAAGAACAGGCTCGCCGACAGGAAGAACAGGCTCGCCGACAGGAAGAACAGGCTCGCCGACAGGAAGAACGGGATCGCCAGCTCCAGGAAAAGCTTGAGCGCGATAGAGAGGAGCAGGCTCGCCACCAAGAGGAGCAGGCTCGCCGCCAAGAGGAGCAGGCCCAGCGAAGACAGGACGAACAGATTAACCTGTTGAAGGATCTACGCGCCTCCTTTGATAAGAAAATAGAAGACGTTAAAGAGGCGGTAGATGTGCATGAGAACCGCATCTTGGAGGCTGAAACTAAAATCGCCGATATGGAAAAAGCCTTAAGCAACTTGAAGGCTGGAGATGGAATGTCTGTCTCTGCATTTGCTGCGCCTTCGGCCCGAGGATTTAAAGTGCCGACGTTTGATGGGAATTCTTCTTGGAATGCATACAGAAGGCAATTTGAAGCTGCCAAGAAAGCGAGTGGGTGGACAAATGAGCAAGCCTTGATCCAACTTACTTTGGGCCTTCGCGACGAGGCCATGAACTACTTAGAAACTATCAGCAAGGATGCCACCTACGACCAGATGCTTGAGGCATTAGAAGCCAGGTACGGTGATGCACACCTGGAACGCGCATGCCGTGCCCAGTTGAAGGATAGGGTGCAACGCGTTGGCGAGAGCCTTCAACAGTGGGCAGCCGAGATTGAAAAATTAGTTCGAAAAGCCTACCAGTCTACGCCTGCGTTCATCGAAGGGAATCTGGTGCAGGCATTTGTCGATGGTATACGGGACCTGGAAGTTAGGACCGTTGTTAGTCTTGGGCACCACGAGACTCTGAGGAATGCCTTGGCTCACGCGTTAGAGGTGGAGGCAATAAGACAGGACCACCGAAGCCACCGCGTCAGAGAGGTTGCAGCAACACCTGTACCGGCTGTACGTGACCGTTTTAAGTACAGTCCCAGGTGCTTCACTTGCGGAGAAAAGGGTCATCTACGGTCAAATTGCCCGAAGCAAGGCAGTACTCTTGAAAATCACAACCGGGACAGAAGGGCGGCTGACGTCACCGCCCAGCAGCAGGGAAACGAGTAAACGCCAGGACTGCGGGGCGGGTGCTGGCTGGTTTTAGAAGAGCCCCAAGGATCTCGATCTCACAAGCCCACGATGGGAACAGCCTGATCATCAAAGGTGAAGTGAACGGAAGACCATGTAAGCTGACCTTGGATACGGGAGCTTCTCGCACAGTTATCAGTTCCCAACTAGCAAATCGTGTTCTTGGGGACTCTTTCGTGAGGTACGACCACATAAATCTTGTGACAGCTACTGGTCAGCGCATAACCGTCCGAGGAGAGAGGGAAGTAGAATTGAAGTTGGGTAACATTATTTACCAGCATAAGGTCATAATAGCTGATATAGTGGACGATTGCATTCTGGGGTTAGACTTTATGCGACAGCACAATTGTGAGATCGACGTTAATCAGGGAGTGTTGAAATATGGTTCAGAGGAAGTCTTTATGGAAGGTGCACCATCGGGGAAAGTGTACTGCTTGAAGACTACAACTCTTCCTCCCCGGTCAGAGACAATGGTTCCAGTTCGTCTCCCACAGAATTCCGGACAGAGAAATCGATGCAGTCTTATTGAAAGATTGGATGAAGATCATGCATGGAAGATGGCACGTACTTTAGTGAGGGCTAACAACGTTGCATCTGTACGCATACTGAATCCAAGCGAAAAGGAACAAGTCATCAAGAAGGGTACGTTAATGGGTACCTGTGAGGAAGTAGCTTGGTTGCGTAAATGTGAAGAGCGACCTTCTAGAGAGAATGTCCGAAGTGCCAAAGTTAACATTTCGAATCTTTTGAAAGACTGTTCTGAAGATTTGTCTGAAGGTGAAAGAGAGAAGGCTAAGAAGATGTTACTTCAGTATGCCGACGTTTTCTCTACGGATGATGCTGATATAGGGAAAACTGGATTGGTTCAGCACAAGATCAATACTGGGAATGAGTTACCGATTCGTCAACGTCCAAGGAGGCTACCAGTGGCAAGAGAGAAGGAAGTTGACACCATGATACAAGGAATGTTGAAGGATGGAATCATAGAGCCTTCATCAAGTCCATGGTGTTCTCCTGTGGTCCTTGTAAAGAAGAAAGATGGCAGCATGCGGTTTTGTGTAGACTATCGGCGACTGAATGAAGTCACTAAGAAAGACAGCTATCCATTACCAAGGATAGACGACACACTGGACACGCTGTCAGGGATGAAATGGTTTTCCACATTGGACCTAAAAAGTGGCTACTGGCAAGTGGAAATAGACCCCAGCGACAAGGAGAAAACGGCATTCTCTACAGGCAAAGGATTATGGCAATTCAACGTCATGCCATTCGGATTGTGCAATGCTCCTGCAACTTTTGAAAGGTTGATGGAGTTAGTGCTCACCGGGTTAGTTGGGGATGCCTGTCTAGTTTATTTAGATGACATCATCATCATAGGCCGCACGTTCGATGACCACCTTCGAAATTTGGAGCGTGTACTCTCGAAAATTCGAGGAGCCAACCTTAAGCTTAGCCCGAAAAAGTGTTCATTCTTCAAACATGAAGTAAGCTTTTTGGGGCATGTGGTCTCACAAAAGGGCGTGCGAACTGATGCAGAAAAGGTCGCCGCTGTGAAGGATTGGCCAGTTCCGAAAGACAAGACGCAGGTCAGAGCATTTTTGGGTTTGTGCTCATACTACCGACGGTTTGTCAAGAATTTTGCTGATATTGCCAAACCTCTACACAAGCTTACTGAGGAGAAGAGACCGTTCTGTTGGGATGAGGACTGTGATACGGCCTTCCAGGAGCTAAAAAAGCGTTTGTGTGATACGCCGATATTGGGCTACCCTGACACTGAGGGTGAATTCATAGTCGATACGGATGCAAGCAACACTGGAATCGGCGGGGTATTGTCCCAAAGGAAAGGAGATCAGGAAGTTGTAATAGCTTACTTCAGCAAATCCCTATCAAAACCGGAAAGGAACTACTGTGTGACAAGGCGGGAACTTCTAGCCATTGTTAAGACCTTACAGCATTTCAGCAAATACTTGCTAGGACGTAAATTCCACCTGCGAACTGACCATGCTGCATTAAAGTGGTTGCTGCAATTCAAGAATCCAGAAGGGCAAGTAGCAAGATGGATTGAATTGCTCCAAGAGTATGACTTCGTAATCGAACATCGTAGTGGAAAGTCGCACGGTAACGCAGATGCCTTGTCGAGAAGACCTTGCTCTGAAAATTGCAAGCATTGTGTAAGGCAAGAGACTAAGGAAGCAGTACCGGTGAGGATGCTAAGGACGGACCTTAGTGATGAGTGGAAGGAAACGCTGCAGCATGCTCAGCAAGGTGACTCAGACATCAAGCCGATTCGCGATTGGATTGAAGCTAATGTTCCTAAGCCGAAGTGGTGTGATGTGGCATCGATGAGCACGATCACAAAGAGCTATTGGGCACAGTGGGAGAGCTTGGTGATCCAGGACGGAGTCTTGTGCCGTAAATGGGAAAATGCTCGAGGGGATCGTTGCCACCTGCAAATGGTTGTCCCGAAAGCTAAGGTACCAGATGTTCTACGGCTCTACCATGACGGATGTTCCGGAGGTCACATGGGGGTAAAAAGGACTCTGTTGAAGATTAGGGAACGGTTCTACTGGATCCACTGTCGTGAGGATGTTGAGGATTGGTGTCGCAAATGCAAGAGTTGTGCGGCAGTAAAAGGACCTCAGACACGCAGCAGGGGTGCCCTGAAAGTGTACAACGTAGGAGCCCCCTGGGAACGGATAGCAGTAGATGTGGCCGGGCCATTCCCTGAAAGTGACAGTGGGAACAAGTACTTCATGGTTGTCATGGATTATTTCACCAAGTGGCCGGAAGTCTTTGCCATTCCGAATCAAGAAGCGTCGACAGTTGCTGACAAATTAGTCCACGAAGTCTTCTGTCGATTTGGAGTACCCCTAGAGATTCACAGCGACCAAGGAAGAAATTTCGAATCACAAGTTTTTCAGGAAACATGTCGTGTGATGGGTACTCACAAAACTCGAACAACGTCGTATCACCCGCAATCTGATGGAATGGTGGAAAGATTTAATCAGACGTTGGAAAGATATCTGGCCAAAGTTGTATCAAGCAGACAAAAGGATTGGGACAAGCATATACAACCTTTTCTCCTCTCGTACCGAAGTGCGGTTCACGAGAGTACGACCGTGACGCCTGCGTTTGCCAACTTTGGAAGAGAGTTAAGGTTACCAGCGGATCTGATTACCGGCATTCCTCCGGATACCCCACGCTGCATCACGGATTACGCAAATGACCTGCGCAGCAAAATGAATGACGTATACGAGCATGTCAGACAATCAGGCCAACAGATGTCCGAGAGAATGAAAACCCGTTATGACCGGAAGATGAACAATACTGGGTTCGACGAAGGGTCACTAGTGTGGCTACATAATCCTGTGCGTAGCAAGGGAAAGTCTCCTAAGCTACAGGCGAAATGGGATGGACCATACCGAGTAGTGACCAAGATTAACGACGTCACCTACCGAATACAGAAGAACGTGCGAAGTGCGCCCAAGATTGTTCATGTAGATCGATTAGCACGATACTTCGGGGATAACGATGCTCGGGACGAGCATGTCTAAGGAGGGGGCAGTGTTACGTAGGTCGGTAAGACAGAATGTTGTTAAAGTAAATACTCGAAACAATTAGTACTTGGTAGAATGTTCTCGACGTATGTTCTAGAAATTTCTAGTAAACCTAGGTCACAGCTTCGACTGTTCTAGAACACTCGAGAACTTACTCGAACATTCTACTAAGGTCATTGACCTTCGGGTACTTACTGGAAGGTTCTAGAACCTTACCGATCTACTCCCACTACCTAGTCCTTAGAAGGTTCTAGACATCTATGCTCGCGATATAAATAGAGGGCGGGCAGCGCCGCGAGTCAGTTCTAGTTTGAGAGCTAAACAGTGAACAACGAGTGAAGTGAAATCGTGAGCTTTTCTACCAGTGATTACGAAGTGATTAGTGATTGTAATTGTGCAAAGTGATTACTGTGATTGTAATTAGCGATTAATTAGTTAAATAAAGTGTCGTTTGTGTAAAAATCGTGTGTGTATAATTTATCCGAACCCGTAGCGCGTAACAATATTTATAATGTGCTATAATAGGAGATTTCGGATATGGTGCGTTTAGTTTTGTAGTCTTATGGTATCTTTTTACGATTATAACAAGCCTAGTTAACTGCATCTTTGGTTTGCTGGTAGCCACCAACTTTCAAATTCCAGGGTTGTTTCGTGAGTTCCATAATACCAAAGCGATTTCGGTGTATTGTTGGTCACGATGGATGTTCTCATCACAGTCTAAGAACATCCACTGCTGAACAAATTCCTCTACCAAGCTACTAAGCATTTACCTGTACTCACCGTG
This sequence comes from Heliothis virescens, assembly GCA_002382865.2. Taxonomy (NCBI): domain Eukaryota; kingdom Metazoa; phylum Arthropoda; class Insecta; order Lepidoptera; family Noctuidae; genus Heliothis; species Heliothis virescens. The sequence continues at coordinate 5,939,706 of NWSH02000571.1, forward strand.
ATTGGCATGCGTGTTGGTGAGCGCAGTGTGGGATATTTTTAGCTTCGGAGATGCTGCTGCCTATCTCCGGGCAAGGCATTTACTATCACACTTAGTGATTTATGGTGGTTATACCCCCAGCACTTGGTTGCCAGAGCCTCGTCCGTTTTTCAGTATGGTGCATCACGGGCAGGTGAGATTAGCAATTGGAACAGGGTGATGTTGGTTTGCCCCCTTACTCCCCATACCAGCTGTAAGTAAACACATGACCGCTTGACAACAACTGATTTATTATAAAAACTCATAACACAAGATCAGCTACGCAGTATATTGTTATAGAGCGCGAGCCTTTGCGCAGGTACGCGCACTCTCTACTCCCTCACTCTTGTAGTCCGATGTTGGTAATCTGACAATACCGGAGAGAGATCATGCGCAGAAGAGATCTCCACAACCTAGCAACTACGTAACAAGAGACTCCTTGGTCAGACTTAGATCCAGTCTGACCCTGCTAATTAATCTTTACCTTCACTTTACCTGGTAAATCATCAGATGACCCCTACCGCTGTGGGTGACAGCGCGAGGGAGTGTCAGACTTTTACTGACTAAAACCCACCGTGTTCCTTCTTGAGCTTTTTGTGTACCTGGGCCGCGGTAACTCTTTCAAACAATCCCGCAGTCCAGTTAATCTTTACCTTGACCGAACGACTTGAAGCAAAAAAAAACCGGCCAAGTGCGAGTTTGACTCGCGCATGAAGGGTTCCGCACCATTATCTATGAAAAAAGTACAATAGGAATGGTCAAGTGTGAGTTACTTAAGTTGCACATTATTTCTAATAGATGGCGCTACTAGTATACAATTTTGCAATTAATTAATATAACTCAACAGCCTTAATATTTTTTTTTTAATTTTTAGTATTTGTTGTTATAGCGGCAACAGATATACATCATCAAAATTTCAGCATTCTAGCTATCACGGTTAATGAGATACAGCCTGGAGACAGACAGACAGACAGACAACGAAGTCTTAGTAATAGGGTTCCTTTTTACCCTTTGGGTACGGAACCCTAACTAGCTCGATTTTATTGCACGCCACTTTACTCAGTCAATATTTTCTTTTAACCGCACTCGAAGCCACAAGATACGGAGACTTGCAATAAAACTGTCTTCAAGGCAAGGCAAACTTAGTGCATTACCTATCTGAAGAATTAACTAAGTTTCCGAGTCCTTGAGACTGGAATGACCGTAGATGCTGTGCAACTATACTATAAATCTATAGTATAACTGTAAATCCTCTAGGTATATCTTACGGTTCTATTCACTTCATAAAGAAGTTAATGTATTTCAGATAAAATATACCTTTATGTAACTCGTATCGCATAGGAAGTACTAACTGCACTTGGACAAATGAGAACGCATCCTATGTGTCAGTAAATGAGCTATCCACCACGCAATATAAATCACCCAAATCGGTGCATCAGTTTCTGAGCTACTCGAGAAATAACTCCTCAGCTTTAGTATATATTTTCTCCACATTCACCGAAATTCATAATTAAAATACCAAAAGTGCCCCAGAATTTGAAACAAAAGACAATAAGCTGGTATGACCTCAGTCTCCAACTAGAGCGACCGCAGAGTGCAGGGGGGCGTTAAACAGCTGTTGAGTATCATTACGGCTTTGGAGGCACTGGATATGCCACGCAAACTTCACTAAATTATATTTTGGGTGCCAGAATAAAATATGCTAGTATAGGAAATAGCGAAAACTGTGATCTGGCTAGCCGGTTCTGCAGTTTTTCGGAGGTCAATCCTACACACATTGTTAGACTTTAACGGTATTAAGGGTTAATACTGTGTGTTCTTAATCAAATTATCCCCTTCTATGGGTATACCCCGCTATGGGTGTAAGGAGAAGTGTGTATCAGTATTCTACTGATTAAGTTCCAACTATTTTCTTTCTGGAGTCTCTTGTGTACCAGACCCGCGGTAACGTTTTCAAACAATCCCGCAGCAGATCTCGGATACAGAAAAAAATTTGGTCTTCAAAAAAAAGCCCTCAATCATAACAATTAAGAAAGGGCATTTCGTCCATATTCCTGTAACATTACCAAATTATGTAGCTTACCCTTCAACTCGAAAATATCACTATACCTACCCACAATTGTAACCAAAACTAATCAGGTCACTTTACTAAATCGTCTAAATCCAGAGCAATATATTATTACTAAAGACGACAAACTACCTACAGAGACCGCAAAGTGCCACCTAAGGTGACCACGAGGCACTACTATTTAAGGACAATAAAGTGCCCACAATTTATAATGAAAGCTCGGAACAGTCCACGAGGAAATGCTGTGGTCACTCTAGCTGACGCCCGTTTAGCGGTGGGGAGTGGTCGATATAATATATCGATAGTTTTAATGTGATGAATATTTTTTGCAGATTCTTTGGCGCAGTAGTAATTAGACGATATAGATCTAAGAGATGTGGTAATACGATAAGAATTGCTTCTTTTATAAACATGTGTTGCTGGGGAGTTTATTGCGCCACTTCTTCTTTCCAGCTAAAACACATAGAAAGTGGTGAAGGGCGGGGCGTTTTTGGGGCTGTCTCATGTAGTTTTGACGTTCAAAAAGTGCTGTTTTCAGTCTACTTTAAATAAATGCTTTTTGATTTTAACTCTAATGTGTTTTTGTTTACATGAAATGAGATAAACACTTATAATAGAAAAGTTTAGTCGTAATTTTAAGATGAAAACAAATAAGATACCTCTTTTAAAAATGTTTGATTACAGTAGCACACTGTTGGCTGCCTACAAAGTTTAAATATAAGTAATACATTTACATTCTCTTTCAAAAAACAAAGCCCGAATATATTTCACTCACAAAAATAGGCTTCTAAACGTATTTAAACTTAGGAACGCTTCACTACACTTCAAAAGAAAATAGGCAATATTGAATAGACACACACAATAGCGGTTTTATCGATATCAAAAGCGATTACTTATCGACTTTTGTACGACAAAGGATAGTTATAATGTGACTTCGCAAGTTCAACAAAAGCCTTATGACATGTTTTAAAGATCTTATCATGCTATTATGTGATGTTCGATTTATTGAATTTATATTGATAAGAGAAATTACGTTAAAAGCTTATAAAGTAAAGCGGTCAAGTCCGAGTCGAGTTTAGAAGTTTTTTTTTGGTATAAAGTAGGTAGGCTTTAGGATTCATGAGGAAAGTAAAGATTGAGTTTGTTTGCTGATAGATAGACAGACAAAATCGTATTAGTATTCTTTAAGGAAAAATACAGGTTAATATTTTTTTATTTAATTTTTTATAATAAATACACTATATTTATGACTCCAGATTTTATAATGTTATGGTTTAACTGTAGAACAATTTATAGGCCAACAGTATATCACCAAAAATGTAATTAAATCCTTTAAATTCAATAAACAACTGACAACTACAGTAAAAAAATCTTTAACATCCACATAATCACATTGTACAGCACATCAAGTTACCACAATCTGTCAAATTTCTGCAATAGATTTTCAACCTTATCACAATGGAGGTAAGTTAATGTTTGACTGGTAAAATTTGACAGATTGGGGTACCGTGACCTGCTGTTGTCTGTATAATATAAAATTTTATCGATACTCAAAACGTGACCTATAAAATCTGCATTCCTTTTTGCTCGTTTAATTTATCGATACATTTCCCATCCCAATGGCGGTATATCTGTGAAGTTTATGCATCGTAAGTCAAAATCAATGGGATAATAATTACGCTTGTATCTTCAAGCGTACACACTGCAAACTAAACAATCGGCTGATAGTTGGCCCGATGGCAGGCTAAAAATAGTTTTTAAGAAAGTCGGGAATCTAATCAAAGTTTTTATTCAGTCACATACCGGCAATATATCTGATCTTTGTAATCTATACTAATATTATAAAGCTGAAGAGTTTGTTTGTACGCGCTAACTACTGGTCCGATTTGAAAAATTCTTTCAGTGTTATATAGCCCATTTATCGAGGAAGGCTATAGGCTACTTTTTATCCGGGTGCGCCGAGTAGTTCCCACAGGACGCGGGTGAAACCGCTGGCAGAAGCCAGTGGACAGTGTACAGATAACAGCACATCAAATTACCACAGTCTGTCAAATTTCTGCAATAGATTTTCAACCTTAGCACAATAGCGGAAGGTTAGTGTTTAATTGGTAAAATTTCAAAGTCTGGGTACCGTGACCTGCTATTGTCTGTGCATTCTGAGCAAACTATCGGCCGACTAAAAGTCTACAGTGTACGGCTGCTCTAAAGTGTATAATAGTATCTAATAGGGAGCTGTTAGTAGAAGTTACTGAGTTTAGTTCATGTTTGTTAGTGAAAATTGTAGGCGAAGTAGGTAATCGTTGCTCACGTTGATATTAGCTACACATTTGATTGATACTACTGTAATGACGTCCAGATAGATTGCTAAGCACAGCAGTCGTTCTCACTAAGGAGATCAGCCAGCTGCACAGGACACATTATGGGACAGTTGGACGGCAATCCGACACGGCCGAAGGCAGATCAGGCGTAGGACCGACATTTACGTGCTCTCCAATGCACTAACGTCTAGACACCGGGCCGCTTTGTGAAAGTTTCTACCTGCCCTTTTCCCAATTTATTTGGAGTGGGCGCAGCATGTTTTCTTCTTCCATACTGTTCACCCGTCGTCATCTTACAAGAAAAAATCTTCTTAGCCATATCGCCTTTTACATAATCCATCCATCGTGTCCTTGGTCAATATGAAAGTTTATTCTAAGCCACAAAAATTTCCACCTGACTTGGGATCGAACCCGTGAATAGCAGGCATGCTATATGACTACTAGACCAACGAGGCAGTTATTTTATAGATGCTATATTGGTACTACAAATCCGAAAGTAACTATCGACCTGTGTCGCATTCACGGTAGAACGCTAGGTCCAATTAAGGTGAAAATTGGAACAGGGATAGATTGAAACACAGGCAGGACACAGGACTTTCGGGATTTTAGGATACCAGTGATATAGTGAAGCCAGGATTTTGGAGTAAAAAACTAACTGTATCCGACCCTCTTTATAACGTGGCTAAAGTGTATGTGTGTCTTATTGTAGACTTTATGAAATGCTCGGTAATATTAAAAAACCGGCCAAGTGCGAGTTGGACTCGCGCATGAAGGGTTCCGTACCATTTCGTATGAAAAATGAACGTATCTGTTACCCACAATTAGCCAAAACAAAAAAAAAAGCGCCAGCAAAAAGTATAGGACCCCCCTTAATATATTGTTTTTTTTTTTTTTGTATTTGTTGCTATAGCGGCAACGGAAATACATCATTTGTGAAAATTTCAGCTTTCTAGCTATCGCGGTTAATGAGATAGAGCCTGGAGACAGACAGACAACGAAGTCTTAGTAATAGGGGCCTATTTTACCCTTTGGGTATGGAACCCTAAAAATGGTTGCTTTTTATGATGCTAATCCTCATTTGTCCGGATTGTAGAAATAAAATATTAATGAAAATTTTTATTATGTTCAGAACTTCTAAAGCAATTTTCAGCAGTTGGAGTTACCAATGTCTAAAAGTCTTCTAATAAAACTATTTCATGAAATCATCAAGTAGGTACATCATGAAGAGAAATATGATTACGACGTATAGACAAGAATGAGAGAGGTCGTTGCCTCGATAACAACTAGCGCAACACTACAAAATATCGAGTAGCTAATTAAGCGAAAGCACATCACTAGTCGAGCATTTTATGACTGTAATGCACTAGCTGTTATGTACGTGTTTACTTGCATTTTAAGAAAAATATCAGCTAAATTTTTTAGTCCTATATTTCTATACGATCCAAGAAAGTTGTTTGACTGGACCAAAAAAAAAATATACATACGTTTTTTTGGGTTCCGTTCCCAAAGGGTAAAACGGGACCCTATTACTAAGACTCCGTTGTCTGTCTGACTGTCTGTCTCCACGGTGTGTCTCTTAAACCGTGATAGCTAGAAAGCTGAAATTTTCACAAACGATGTATTTTTTTGTAAGTATAGTTTTAGATATGGTGCTGACTATCTCCTTGAGAACGATAAAACATTTATCCAGCACAAACAAAAAGGCACACTGTTACACAATTAGAAATAAAGAAAACAATATGTAGAAGGATCGTAAAATGCAAGCAGAAATTAATACGCATACTGTAATCGATATGAACCGAACTTTTACTCGATTAATAAACGACAGCTGCAACAAAACAAGTACTATATCTTGTCTCAATTATACTCCAAATAAGATAATTGCCTTAAAATACTGGTGTTTCATTATAGCATCATTCGAGTCATTTTTAACCGACTTTTAAGATATGATTTAGTATTACGCTCGTTATTTAGTAGACATGTGTAATTTTGGAAGTATTTGAAGAATGGAGGCACACCTATGTTTGGTAAGTTTAAAAGAGAGATCAGATTTTTTTATCTGACAATTGTTTAATTTTATTGACCCGACTTAAAAATAATAGCAGGCGTATCAAATTTCAGCTGAACCTTAACTAACCTATTGTACCAATATTCATACAAATGAATGTTTCTTCTGCTGAATAGTTTGTTTGAGAGTTAGTTTGATTTAACTTAATCTCAGGAATTACTGGACTATTGGGTGCGCGGAATAGTCCCGTGAAAGATGACTGAATCCCCTAGCGAAGGCTAGTCTACCATGCATGTGGAGATTAATTTACAGTTGGCGTCAAATAAGTTTGCCGCTCTTAAGTTGTTTACAAGTCACTTTACGACTGTCAAAATGTACAAACAAACATCACAAACAAAATGCGCATGCGAGAAGCAACTTTCAGAACTGTATTTTGTATTTAAAAAAAAACTAACACATTTATTCACCTCATCTACCAAGAAGAACACCTTTGTCCAAAACAACAAAGCTATTCAGTCCTATACAAACAAACATTCTTACGACTTCATAGTACACATACATACACAATAAATTATGTATTATGTACTACACATAGACTTTATTAGAGCGTGACCATTCAGGAGCGTGGAAGCGTGACATATTTGAGTGACCACCGCGACCAACCGGCCAAGGATATGGCCTTTTGTTAGGGTCATAGGGTGTTGTAACAGCTGATTTGTAATACACAATAATAGTAACAAGTTTATCTATATGGACATATAGTTGAAGAGTATTTTTTTGCTTGAAAGGATATAATTTCAGAAATTACTTACGTACAGTCGACAGCAACTCAGTGTACACAAATCTGTCAAATTTCTGCGATCGATTTTCAACCTTATCACAATAGTGGAAGGTTAATGTTCGATTGGTGAAATTTGACAGATATGACAGATTTTGAGTACACTGACATGCTGTCGACTGTACTTAAAAAAATATTTAATTGTTAGAAAGGTTAAGGCTACTTTTATCCGGGTGCACGAAGTAGCTTTGCAAGGAACGCGGGAGAAACTAGGTTCCGAAGCTAGTGCGCAATAATCGTTACTAAATATTCAACCATTGATGATTTTCCATCTCTAAGGCCCAAATTCACCGATGTCATAAACGTCAGATTTCTTAAAACAGCTGTTTACTATAATTTTCAATAATTTTCACGTTCAAAACGCGTTAAGAAAAACGCACGTTTACGTGGTCGACGATAACCAAACCGTAACAAGCCCGTTGATAAAATCGGTGATTTGACAACTGAGAATGATTCGGTTATTGTTATAGTTGAAATGCAAACCAGCAGTAAAAATAAAAGCTTTTAAAAAACAGCTTATCTAGAGCCAAATACAAGAGCAAAAAAACATAAGCTTTTTATTCTAACTCTTTCCAACTCTCCCATAGCGGGCCTGCTGGAAGAGATTTCTTATGAAATAAACAGTGCCCTTGTACTTAATTGTTCTATGTTACTTCTTGTCTCATCTTCTCTGTACATAAACTGTTAAATAAAAAAATAATAAATAAATCGGCATTCAATCTTGTGCAAATCCCGCTAAACAAATGACATCACTTTCTACGTTGAAGAATAATAATCTACCATATTCCATTTTAGTTTTCCTATTTCTATGTTCTTGCAACTCTTGGTAAAGGAGAGGTTAGTATCGTTGCAAATGCTTATAATTTTCAATTGGAACAAGTAAGTCAGAATATTCACTATAAAACTTAAGTGTGTATTAGATAACTTACCATTTTGCATTAATTTTTACCCGACTGCGTAAGGAGTCTTATTTTCTTTGCATTTCTTATAACCTATATTTATATCTAAACTAATATTATAAAGAAGAAAGAAAGAAGAAGAAATATTTCAGTATTAGATAGCCCATTTATCGAGAAAGGCTATAGGCTATTTTTTATCCGGGTGCGCGCAGTAGTTCTGACGGGAAAGTGGGTGAAACCGCTGGCGGAAGCTAGTTTGTTATAAAAGTATTCCATACTTTCCTTTAGCTAATTTCATCATCATCACCCATCTAAAAACCAGCTGCAGTAAACCACACCATCTTCCCCTTTCCACCATCTTATTATTAAGTCCCCATGAAAAATCTAATGTAACATTTCACGGGGCCCTCAAAGCGATTGGGTACATTTGTCCCCCATAGTTCCTTTACTGCTCGTAATGGCGCTACTTCGTCGTGGTTCAAGAATTGGATCTAACAAATGTACCCCTTTCTAGAAATTTCTGCTTCATTTAGTTTGCAGTAAGAATTGCATTTGGTATAGCTTGTCGTAATATTCTATTTGTTAAAGATAGGACAAAATTGTCAACATAAAGAGCTGCCCCAGACTGAAATCTAAAGGCCGTTTCCAATACTGATTTGCTTACCAGTTGACATTAGCCCCATACAAGCAATTTCAAATTCCTGTCTTTAAGCAAAACAACAGACAGATAATATATTTGGAACGGTAGAAAGTAATCGTACGTATATCTAACTAAAACTTTGCAGAGGGGGCAAGAAAGAAAAAATTGAGCATAGATCACCACGTTAAGGCCCGTTTACACATTGCGATTTCATTGCCCGTTGCTTGCCATTTTATTCCAGCAAGATGCTACTCCAATGCCAGCCAGGAATAGGTGATGCAACCAAGGCCACACCAGGGCAATAAACTCCATAAAAAAGTCTGTTTCCAACCATATCTCATTACTAAAATGGCACCCAAACTTCAACACAAAACAGCAACCCCACAAATCACATAAGGTCGAAAATCGCATATCAAACACGGAGAGCCGCCGAGAGATTTATTAATATTTTGTATGATATGTTGACTGGTCCGTGTAAACAATACTAAGCCGGATCATCCGTTAGAATACAGCGAGGAGGCGTCGCATCGGCGGCAGACGGGACCAGCTACGAATACTGATATACAGACATGGAAAATACCTCATAACTGTATTGAACGTTGTAGGTTAATAATATTAAGAGACTTAAAATTGAAATGCCTAGAAATTAAGATTGTAAAACAGAAACAGCAAAAAAGTCTGGAAAGAAAAAATCTCTAACCGTGACTGATTTAGAAGAAAGTCGATTTGGTAATGGAAACGTGTATTTGCTATTCTCGAAGGCAAAGAAATTTGGGAGGAAATCTTATAACCGTATGTGGATAGACTTAATAACAACGATTACAGTCTTTGGTCAATATCGCATGTGTGAACAGGAATCTCCTACAACCCACAATTGACCTTATCGACTGATGAAAATTAGTCTTTAAGGCTGAGGCCAAACGAGCATAATTTTTTGAGTCGTGAGTCGCAGAATTTCGGTCGCAGAAAATCGTTACAAACAAAAAAGACAATTTGCGTTGCCGTGTGAATCAAATAGGACTTTTGTATGAAACCGAATGTAGCAGATTTTCTGCGACCGAAATTGTGGTAAGTGTGGTATCATATTTAGTGTAGGACTACATCAAATAAACTAGTAGGGCAATGGAATATGGCGTGTATTAATATATATAGACATATAAGTTTTCGCATACAAGGCTACGTTTCAGGCAGCAGACAACCTGATATATTTGATCTTTTTCTCTTACTTATACCTCTGGATGTAGTGAGATCTAGAAGTGTCTAAGAAAATCTTAACGATAAGGTTTGAGAAAATGCGGCTTCCTGGGTAACTGAGTTGGGGAGGTCAGAGAAGCACTCGCACTTTATGTAAAACCAAGTGACTGTTAAGTAATATGTGGAAAAACACAGGTACCTACTCAGCTGCAGGTCAGTTGGTCATCTTAGGAGCGGATTTTAGGACCAGTTAAACATCCAGTTAAAGTAGAACCTGACTCCAACTCTGACTTACATAATCGGGCAAAAGCTAAGTAGCCCAGCCCTCTGCTTCGTACCCTTTTCGACTTTCCGGGTGACTACTAGATGAGCGATTACAAAGATCTATAAATGGCAACCACCGTCATGACAAAATGGTCGCTCATCCCCCAGACAGAGCGCGCCATACGCAGCATAACCTGATCAGTGACCCAGAGCGACTATTACCCTGAACCTACATTATTATATTTAAAACGGACTACCTATTTCATCTGCCTAGCCTTTTTCCCAACAACTTTGGGGTCGGCTTCCAGTCTAACCGGCTGCAGCAGAGAACCAGTGTTTTACATGGAGCGACTGCCTATCTGACCTCAACAACCCAGTTACCCAGGAAACCCCTTAGTTAAGACTGGTTGCCAGACTTTCTGGTTTCTGACTACCCGTAACGACTGCCAAAGATGTTCAAATGACAGCCGGGCCACCTATTTGTAGAATTAAATCTATTGTTGTCTCTTCCAGGAGAAGTTAATCAGTGTGATCACGGAAGCAGGCGAGCGGATCTTCGCTCGTTTGCTCCACGGAGGTCGCTGTACCCTTCTTCTGAGAACGGATCAGTTACAGGATCAATGTTGTTCTTAACCATATGAGTATAAGTAGGTTGATTTGGTATTTGCTGATATTCTATCTACGATATTAAGGACCTTACTACTAGAAAAGATAAACACACGTTCAACATCTGTTTGAGAAAATTTTGTATGGAGAATTTACCAAAACACGTGTTGAATGGGTGTTTATCTGTTTTGTTGTAATACCCCAAAAGTCTTGTCTTGTGTTAAAGCACCTGCTTCCCTGGTCGAGTATGTAAAGACGACATAAGGTCAACCTACCCGAATTTTACCAATCGAACAAGAAGTGACAGAACTGTAGAAATATTTTATTATTATAGTGAAGTACAGACAACAGCAGGTCACGGTACCTAAATATGTAAAATTTTACCAATCAAACGTTAACCTACCTCGATTGTCATAAGGTTGAAAATCGAGTGCAGAAATTTGATAGATTGTGGTAACTTGATGTGCTGTCGTCTATACGTGGGGTAAATGATAGCGCGAATTCAAATAGTGAAAATTGTGAAGTACAGACGACAGCACATCAACCTACCACAATCTGTCAAATTTCTTCAATCCATTTTCAACCTTATCCTAATAGTGGAAGGTTAACGTTCGATTGGTGAAATTTGATAGATTAGGGTACGATTTAAAAACTAATTTAAGGCATAAGACAGACGTTTTCAGCCTGAAAACTACCTGTGCCTAAACGTAATCACACTTGAAACTGTAAGTGCAAATATCTCATGAATCCGTAAGAGTTTTCTCATATCACTAATTAGTTCAGCAAAAGTTATTAGCTTGGGTAGGGACTGACTTATTTGACGACCCGTGACAAACACCGTGTTACTGGCTGAACCACTTATAAATATTACATAGAATATGGTATAACTACCATATCTATACTAATATTATAAAGCTGAAGAGTTTGTTTGTTTGTTTGGACGCGCTAATCTCAGAAACTACTGGTCCCATTTGAAAAATTCATTCAGTGTTAGATAGCCCATTTATTGAGGAAGGCTATAGGCTACTTTTTATCCGGGTGCGCCTAGTAGTTCCCACGGGACGCGGGTGAAACCGCTGGTAGAAGCTAGTATAATATAATATAGGGACACCTTCCCAAGTAGCACAAAACTGCATTATAAGACGTCACATGAGGTAACATCGGTAACTTTAGCACTTATGAAGAGTTATTAGACTACACTCGACCTGCAATAGTTGAAAAGTGAGCTTTCACTTGAATAAGGACGTTATTATGCGTCACGGACACCCCGCTGTATCGCTTGTAGCGTTAATGTAGGTAACAAGTTCAGTTTTTATAGCTTTAAGCAATTTAAAGGATTTGTGTGGACTTTAACTAAGCTATATTTTGAATTGAAGACCACAACTGCACACTTAGACCACTTGCGTTATAAGAAAGATCATATGAGCTACTATAACGTAATCAGGTATTCTGTGGCTTTAAATAACAAAGTTATAATACCTTTTGCTGCACATAGTGGAACTAGTGTAACGTTAATCAGCTCGTTACACGCAATCGCATAATAGTTCTTAAAAAGCCTACATGATTACTATGGGTGAACATTTATGGTACTAAGTTAAAGCAAACTGCTCTATATTAGCTCACATGTTACCCATAATCTCTGTGAGAGCTGAATACTTTTACCATCGTTGACTATTAATCGACTAATGCCGTTAAATCGCTTCACTGATGATTACCTACAGTTATTTGCGTACGTGTTACCCACTATCTAGCTTTACATGAATCCGTAGCTGATTTGTGTAACACAAGAACCACTAGTAACAGCTAGTTACTGAATTATGTACCACGGGTGGACACTTAAACAGCTCACGCCGTTTGATTATGGTTAATACGGTACACATTGCTTTTCTGCCATTTTTTAGATTCTAACCTATGTATACAATATAATAACAATTTATTTTTGTTTAGTCAACGAAAGTAACAACAGAATTTGAATGCAAAATATAATGATTTTATACGTAAACAGCTTATTATCAAATTACAAAGGAGAAATAAAAAGACTTAGTTTTTTATAATAATATTATCAACCTATTTTATACTATAATTTATTTATTTATTAGGTAAAACAGTGATATTTTGAGAGCGCGTGAAAATATTGATCTATAATTACATAGTATTTCACAATAAATTCTCTTTCCCATTCGAATTTCATGCAAAAAGAGGAACAACAACATTTTACTTATCAATAAACGTTTTCCTATTTCCTACAAACACTTTACAAATGGTTCACGCAAAAAATGTCACAAAATTATTTTGCCACAATTTTGCCACCTGTGAATTGTCAGCTCCATAAAGAAGTTTTTAGTATCCATAAGTGTATTTTGTGCTGAAAAATAGGTAACAAGAACTCTATTATTCAACCCCTGTGGTGTATAAAAGGTAACACATACCCTGATAATCAAGCATTATTCAACTCTTGGGCCGACTGTTACCTTTAATAATGCTCAAATAACGCCGATATAGTGCAGCGTGCTACATTATTCAACTAACTGTTGAATAATTTGTGCCCAAATTAGAGTTATATCAGTCGAGTAAGCGCCTCTAACGCTCTTATTCAACAGGTTTATTCAACTCAAGGCTCACTTGTGAACAGTGATTCAACTGTTATTCAGCACTTTTGTGCTACTTGGGTTTTCACATACGGTCGATTAGCCCCATGGTAAACTATTAATTAGCTTGTGTTATGGGTGCTAACACCACTGATAAACTACATCGTGGACACAGTTTTGATGGTTCCCATTTTAATGCATGATTTTTGTAGGTAGTAGGTACGTATCTTAGAAAGCAATATGTTCAAATGAGCCTTTCGTTTATAGAAGGTGAAACTCTTTTAGCCGGGTGCGGGAGGTTCCCTCAGGAAGCGGGTGAAACCGCCCAGTGAGTTTTCCACCCGTTGCATTATTATGCTGAACCTATTGTAGATATAAATGTCGCAGGGATATGATAAAAATAGAGATTTGATCAAATCTCTATTTTTGCTTGCATCTTGTATGCTTGCTTGCATGTTGCATGCTTGCTTGCTTGGTGACACGACAGAGAACCTTATTAGAATAATGTAGTTAATTTTACAAAATAAACCTTTAAAATATCACAGAAAAGTTTCTTTTGTCATTTCACTGATCCAATTTTGGGATTTGTTCAAATCAGTAGATTTCTTAAGTTGGATTTGTCAAATCACCAGATTTGTTTAGTGTTTAGTTTAATGATAAAATCGTGTTGTTATTTTGGCTTCCTCCGTGAGTTGATCAAATCCCTTAGAGGTTTGGCCAAATCTCTATTTTTATCATATCCCTGCGACATAAACATATTTAGCTTAAAAAAGAATGAAAAAGTTTATGCAACATCTTCTTATATATAAAACCGGCCAAGTGCGAGTCGGACTCGCACACGAAGGGTTCCGTTCCAATATCTATGAAAAATAAACGTACTTATTACCTACAATTAGGCAAAACACAAATATATGAATAACAAAGTTATAATTTGCGGTTACTGAAAAAGAGCTATATCTCAAAAACCACTAACTGTATCTTGTTCAAACCAATTTTGGTTAGTAGTTTTTATTGAGATCTATAACATATATTTTTTTCAGATTTTTCACTTTGGTAGTTTAGAAATTACAGGGGGGGGGACACACATTTTGGCACTTTGGGAATGTCTTACTCTAAAATGATTGACTTTAGGAAAAAATGGTTTTAGAAACC